>VZTT01059734.1:36617-65693 GCA_013400855.1 Buphagus erythrorhynchus | reverse complement strand
CCTCCAGCACCGCACCCACGCTGAGCCCACCGTGCTCAGCCCTGCCCACCCACCCCTTTGCTGGGGCCACCAAACGTCATCACTCAGGGGAATCCTGGAGATGGATGTTCCCAAAAGTATATAACCAGTGGCAGTGCTGATTTGGATGCATTGTGCTAAAGCAGGTGACCTGTGTGTAAAATGAATGTTCTCATTTGTGGTACAGCAACCCATTCTAGTGTGAATGGGATCTTGGTGGTGTTGTACTTACCACATGAACTGAGTAATTCTTTTCAACTTTTGTTGAGTATATTGAGAGATGTCAGGAATTAAAATCTTGCTGCACCAGATTTTATTTTCATATAACAGAACCTAGTGGCTTCAGTTACCTTTTAGTAACTGAGTTAATACAGCCATCTACTCTCTTGGTGGGATAAGAAATTTATGTGTGTTCTCTTAATAAATCCATTAGATTTTCTTGGAAGTCTCTGAATTAAAGTTCAAAAATAAATAGCGGTTAATTTTCACTGAGGATGCACAACAACAAAAGATTTTTTTTTTTTTTCCTTAACCAACTTTGGTTTTTCTTTTTCTGAAAATGCACTTTGTTTAAATTCTAGTTTGGGACTACACTACAGGAAGAGTGGGAGCACCTTTGGTCTGTTGTGAAATCAAGTTAGTGAACTGGGAAGAAGGTGAGAATTCCTGCTTTAGAGTCAATTGTAATGTGTTTTTAAGAACTGTGTTTTTCTATTGGGCTTTCCTCAGTAGCAGTAGTTAGAAGACTATTTATTGGCTGTTTGTATTTTAAATGCTACTTTTGCCTATAAAAGTTTGCTTTTGGGGAGAAGAAAGGTAAAATAAATTCCTCAAGAGTTTCAAAAAAGGGAAATATCCAGACAGAAGCTATCAATACAAGTGGCATTTAGGTAGTATGCACAATACCTTCAGTTGCCATTAAGAAATTATTTTAAAATAATCTTCATAATATTATTTTTGAAATTATTAGAAATTGGCATGTAGAATAGAAGTTTAATGGATACTTTATAAAATACATATAATAATTTTGAAATGCATCTGGGTATTTCCTTTCACTGTAGGTTTTTATGTACTGTAGAGTAGAAATACATAATACTTAAGTGTATTTGGGACTAATACAAAGCCCTATGGATTTTTTCTAAACTCAGGCAAAATTATTTGATTTTATTTGAGCCTGTGTGAAACTGATAAAGCACATTACTTACTGCAGGCAGAAGGATGGCACAAATTTTTTGCTTTGGAATATGTTTTCATTCTCATAAACTTAATAAAACTCCCCATCCTTTTAGGAGGGTATTACAACACTGATAAACCATATCCTAGAGGTGAGATCCTTATTGGAGGGCAGAATGTGACTGTGGGCTACTACAAAAATGAAGCACGAACCAGGAAAGATTTCACTGTTGATGAGAATGGGCAGAGGTGGCTCCATACTGGAGACATTGGAGAGTTTCATCATGATGGATGTCTAAAAATTATTGGTGAGTTAATAAATTCAGGTAAACATGTATATGTATAGATATTCATATACACACACATTTTTCAGGGCTGTGAAATAGAGTAAGGAGAAAAACCTCCATGTCTTGTCATGCAATCTAAAGCCTTCCCATATATCCCAGGGAAGTTCTGCATGTTAATGTAAACTTCGTGTATTTTGGAAGCTGATTTTTGGTTCATTTTGAAACAATCTTAACAGTGACTCCCTAAGTTAGTGAGACTGGGTAGTAATTAGAGAGTTAAATATAAGCTAATTGAGTAGATAAGCTGCCTTATATTGTATAATTTTGTAAGGTTGTGTACAATAACCTCAACTAATTTGGGCGTAATTTTTGGTTCTTATTATTTTTCAAGTAAAAGGTGAACAGTTGCTCTTTAAATATGGATTTAGCCTGAAATACATAACATAATGTCACCAAATGGTGCATATTGTGCCCTGTGGGTCTGGGCCAGACAGCACAAAATAAGTGCTGCTGGCTAACAGTGGCTTTTGCAGAGTCCTGCTTGTCTTCCATGCACATGATGGTGCTGTCATATAGGAAATGCTGTTCTGAAGGCAGAAAATGCATGGAATTATAATGTCTCTCATTTTGTTGGGAAAGACAGACTGATAAAATGCAGCCTGGAAACCTGACATTAAAGGTTTCTGGTACATTCACCAAACATGAGTCAGTTTGGATATTTAAATACGCATTTCAGAAAAAATTAAAATCAGTGTTTAAAAATTTTCTGTTCTGTAACTAGCACTTAATTCCTTTCTTCCTCGATAGATCGCAAAAAGGATCTTGTAAAACTGCAGGCAGGAGAGTATGTTTCTCTTGGCAAAGTAGAAGCAGCTCTGAAAAATCTCCCACTGGTGGATAATATTTGTGCATATGCAAGCAGGTAAGAGCAGCTGATGCTTTGTTACTGCTCTGTTCTTTGTCCTCTTGAAGCCATAAGCAAAATTCTTTGCCACTGAATGTGTAGAATTTTTTTAATCAGTTAAAAAAGGATTTTATTTAAAATACAATGGAATAACTCTCTATCAAAACTAAAAGATCTGCAATCCATTTTTATTTTTCCTTTTTCATTTGTTGTCATCATTTATCAGAAAATACCAATGCTGAGTCTTATGTTCTTTCCCCCTTCCCCAATCTGAAAAGCAGCTGAGCTCTATTGCATTAATTACAGTCATCACTCAATTTGGAGCTTGTTACCTTTAGAAGCCCTAGGACACCTTGTTCTTTGCCATGTTTAGTTGTGATTTGTCCTTCAGAGGAAGTACTGTGGTGCTTCACAGGAAGGTGGGGGAAAAAACCACCAATGGCCCAGTAGCTGGCTTGTGAATTAAAGTTACTTTTCTTTACTCCTGCAGTACACCACCTTGAAGCTTGAGAAAAAACACTCTAATAACTGTGAAAACACAGTAAATGACAATCAAATGTCATTTCTATTTGCTTTATATATGTACTAATAAATGAGGTGATTAGGGCTCAAACATGTCATAATTTTCTATTTCTAGAGTTTCTTGGCTCTTATACATATCAATATACTTCAGCTGGTCTTTGTGTTTCCTGTTGACACTTGACACTGATGTTTGGAAAGTTATTTTGGAGCTTCTGAATGATCAGAAATATTGTGATTCCCAGTATGGCCCAAAAAGCCCCACTTTAATGTGAAAGAAGCTAGGATAAGCATACCAGAGAATTGCTCAGTGGTAATAAATTAAACAATTAACTTTTGGTTTGTTCACCTGGTTCTCTGTAATTTTGGGGGGTTTCTGTAGTCATTCCGTACAGTTTTGACAGCTTTGGATCAGTAGGCTGGCATTGGCTTGCCACTGCTGAGAAAATTCCCATTCTTTTAAACTTTTTTTTGTGGTTTGGACTCACTGAGTGAGTCTCATGTTTGCTCACTTTGACAGCCTGAAGTTGTGACTCTTCCAAGCACCCTCTGTAATCTCTGGAGAAAGAGCTTCCTACATTTCTTCTCTTCCAGGATTGCATTTCACTATTGGACTTGTGCTACCAAATTTTTGAGTTAATTTTGCCAGGTCAACATAACATTGGAAGTTAAAATGCACTTGCCAGCCAGACACTTGACTCTGATAGGCCATGTCGTGTCTATTACTTAAAAACAGCAAAACCTATGAGCAATTTTTAAAGGTAATTTACAAACAAGAGTCCAGACCAAGGACAAGCAAGACAAGACGTTCCAGATTGGTTTTTCTGTTGCTGCTCTACTTTTTCTTAATACTGTTATGTGTATAATGTGGCCTGAGTAGCCATGTAATAGAGTCCCTGAATGATTGTCCATATGCACATTTCATTGTGGGCATGTGCTCACCTCAGCAGTCTGAGCTCAGAGGTTTTGTAACAGTGCCTGTGACCTTTCTTAGATCCTGTCTCTCCTTATACTTTGCCTGGGTGATCTCATGTACAGGAGGAGTCCTTTATTTGTAGCTGTTCTGTCTCCCAAATGCAGAAGGACAAGGAGGACAGACTTTTATAAATGGGTTTAACATGTGATTTGACCTTAGATTTTAGAGTGCAAAGCTCCTCTGACCATGGTAGTAGGAAATCAGAATTGTTTGCATGGTATTGCTACTTCAAAAGCTATATTGACTTCAGACAAAGTAAGTGAGATAAGGAATAAAAACATTTGCTGAAAGGAATCGTGATTAGAGCTGTCAGGGGGGACTCCTACTGTTTTATCAATACTTCACCCATCCAAGACACATTAAGTGGGTTTCAAGCATCACCTCAGGAAAACGAGTAGCTCAGTTACCTGAGGAATGAGCAAACATGGCAAAAAACCTGAGGGAGTCCTCAGTAATCTCAAGGAGATAAGGACCAGAATTTACAGAATAGAAACAGTGGTATCTATATGTAGTGCCACTAAATATGTTTCTGACTATAGGTCTGAGAGCCATACGTGGGTAGAATTGTAAGCACAGCAAGGGAATGAGGCTCCTAGTCTAGGGCAGACATTTTGGCAAAATCTTCCATCATGGATGTGATGACTAAGGAAGTCTTGAGGACCAAAGTCTGAAAATTTTCAGTGAAAATCACACTTCTAAGACAAAGCTACCAAATACAAAAGATCAGCATAAGGAGCAACAAGAGAGAAGTAACTGCATGAGAGGGAAGATGTACCTTCAGGATACCTGTCAAGACAAAACACTGCCTTAGCATTTGAACTGCAACAAGTGAAGATTTAACTTCATGGCACAGAATGAAAAACTACATGTACCAGGAACTGTGAGCTGCAAGGTGTTCTTTCCAAGAAAAAACCAGCTGGATGAACCTGTTTGTCCAGAACAAGTGCACTTCTACTCAAGAGGCTGAATTTTAGATGAACAGAAAGCTTGATGTTTACCCAGCCAGCTGATTACTTCTGTCTGCTGTTTATCCCTGGAGACACTGGTGATATTGCTGGACATGATCCTGAGCATGTCAGAAGACTACAGGAGCCAGGGATGAAAGTGCCAGAGTCCTTTGTGTCCCAGGTGCCTTCACACAAAATATCTGTGCTGTAAGGAGCAAAGTTACAAGGGTTCAGTGCAGAGTACAGCATGAGTGTGCATGGGGGAGAATGGGACAGAGGCAAAGGCAGAAGGTGAGGTGCAAGCAGTAATGGTAGCGAGGTTAACTGAAATCATCCTGTAATACATTCTCAGGAAGAGAAAAATGAGAATGGTTTTGAGCTGGCAGGCCAAGCGTGTGATGATGCTTTGAAGTCTGTGTTTGTAGTGGACTCTGTTGCAGTCTTGTCAATCCCTGTTAGATGCCCATTATGATTCATGCCAGTAATAAATGAGAAAATTGCAATGAGCAGTAACCAAAAACCTATTTAGAGGTAGTATCTTAAAATTATCTTGTTAAGAGATATAGTTACAGTAATCTGCATGCTAAGGCTAAGTTTTCATATTTTGTATTAATGATCTGTCTGGTAAGAGTTGAAAAGATTTACTAAATCCATAGATAGTTAAGATGGGAGGGAACCAAAGCCACAGTAGAGCATAGGATGAGAATTCAGAGCAAGCTTGGCTAGATGGAGATCTGCTTGAAAATAGCAGTAAGTTTAAAGAGAGGAGCTTTAAATTATACTGACAGCTAAATAAACTGCAGAAGTTAAGGGTGAGAACCACCAGTTGGTATCAGTTCAGTAGGAGCTGACATGAGTCCACAAGTGCCATGCTGTTATAAGAAGGTAAGGGGCAAAATCAGATGTATTGCCTACAAAATGCACAATGATCTCTTTGTTCTGACAAGGATTAAAGGGTCTGAGTTCTACACGTAGCACATCTGAAGAGATGGACCTCATGCAAAAAGTCTAGGAAAAAAATGGCAATGTCTGGGTAGAGACCTGTAATGGCATGAATTAGGAGGAAAGGGCACTGCTGATATGTCTAAATAAACCTAAGAAAGGAAGCAAGACTAAAAAAGTGACAAGGAAAATCTGTGAATGAATAAATAGCTTCTGTGGAAAAGAGAGGGACATCTGACTATTCTGAGGTAAACTGCAAAGAGGAAGAGTTGAGAGTTGCCATCAGCAGCAGCTTATCCATGCTATGATGAAGTGTTGGCGTTAGTGCTTGCTGATGTTTAGGAAAGATAAAGGCAAACATCTGTTAGATGTACCTGACCCTGCTTCAGGGCAGGTGAATTGATTAGGAGCTCTTCTGAGATCACTTTCAACTCTGGCTCTATGATCTGCTTTGTTAGAATGTGTCAGGCTACTGTGTGAGGTTCTGTGCAACTTTTTGACTAAACTTTGCACCATCTGAAAAGCTTTGAATATCTGTTTCAGAGTAAATTGTGCTTTAGGGCCCAAAGACTTTTGAGATCACAGCTTCCTATATTCTGAGCATGTCAGGAGCAGACAAAGAGTGCCAACAGTAGAGTGAGTGTATGGACAATCACTTGAAAGAGAAAGAGAAGTCACTTCCCTTACAGAAGCAGGCATCCTTTGAGATGTGTTGTGCATATGCTCATTCCACAACCTGCTCTCCAACCCCTCTTCACTGCAGTCCTCTACTCCTCTACAGTAACTGGATTCTGCAGTTGAGAGGAAACTGAGGTAGGGAAGCCGCACACCAGTCTCCATTCCGGGCTGCAAAACATGAGGAGAGGCAGGGCACAGTGACATCGTGTGGGTACTGCTTCCCAAAGCTTTGGGCATGAGACACAGTGGAATATGCATATGGACAGCACACCTTGAAGCAATCCAGTTACTGTAAGGTAAGTAGCTTCTCTTTCTACTTGTTTTTAAGCAGGCAGAAGTAACTTGTGTGCTATTTCAGGAAGATTATCAGGTGAACAAAAGCCAGCTGTTAGGAGCAATCTCTGTATGAAGTGTAAACCCCTCAACTTGAAATTTTATTTTTGAACAATTGTTTATTTTGCAAAATTCATACTAAAGTACATTGTGCTTCTCAGTTTCCATTCTTATGTCATTGGATTTGTTGTGCCAAATCAAAAGGAGCTCGCCGAACTAGCCCGAAAAAAAGGATTTAAAGGAACCTGGGAGGAGATCTGTAACAGTCCTGAGATGGAAAAAGAGGTTCTGAAGGTGCTAGCTGAGGCTGCCATGGCAGGTGAGTGGCTGGGTAGATGGTTTCAATCTTGTGGACTGCAGTGTCTGTGAAATAGATAAGCATAGGCCCTAAAAATATTTCCTTGAGTGTGTATATTTCATTGAACCTGTATGAAGTGAGATTTTCATACAAAAACCCCCAACAACAAAATACGAGTTGGGTCAGTCCTTTTGTTTCATGCAGCTTCCTTTACTGTGGCCAATAGCTGAGGAAAGAATATAAAAACAGGGAAGCTT
The DNA here is from genome assembly GCA_013400855.1 of Buphagus erythrorhynchus. Taxonomy (NCBI): domain Eukaryota; kingdom Metazoa; phylum Chordata; class Aves; order Passeriformes; family Sturnidae; genus Buphagus; species Buphagus erythrorhynchus. The sequence goes on along the minus strand of VZTT01059734.1, from coordinate 58,361 downwards.
TACAAGTACAGTTCTCTGTATATATTTGTGTATGTGTGGTGTTCTTTAAGATGTCCTGTAGTATCTTGATGGCCTTGCTGCTGGTCAAAAAACAGTGTGGCTCAATTATAATAATTATAATAATAATAATATATATAAGCATAATATGCATCAGGTCTCAGCCAGTCTCAAATACTTCATACCAGTGCAGAGTTGAAATAAACTCCTGGTGACAGGGGCTCTCCTGGCTTCCACTTGCATCTGAAGGGTTTCCAAAACCAAAGCAGCATCTTTGTAGTTAGTAATTTTCAGAGGACTTCCTTACATTAACTCATCCAGCCACATTTGAAAATGACTCAGATATTCCATATCAGTGTCCATAGTTTCTCGTGGTGAGTTTGTAGCTTGGCCTGTTAGTGTGAAGTAATGCCTTGTTTGTCCCAGGCCTTCCATCTGCCAGTTCAGGTTGACTCTGCTGAGCTCTGCTCTGGCAGGGGCAGTGATGGTGGTTGTGATTCTGTCAGTGTGGATTATTCTTCCCCCTCACTATCTTTTTCATGCTAATTGGCTGTAGTCTGTCAGGCTGTTCTGGTGCAGAGTGAAGCAGTGGCACAGGGATATTTTATAATAATTTCTGCCTTACTTTTGCTTTTAGCCATTTCTGAGCCCTAAGCTTTTTTCATAATGCTATCAGTTATGGCCACAGAATTACTTTTTAAAATGATCATCAGGGGTGTAAAATTTTCTAGATTCATATCTTGACACTTTCCTGCAGTGGATGTTTGCTGCTGTTTTGCAGTTGCTCAGTATCATGATGTCCTTCTGTCCCTCCTTGCCCTTTGTCCTCATCCTTTCTACCCTGCATACCTACATGTTTCCAGTGATCTCTGCTTGTTAATATTCATCTCTTCTCCATATTGCTTGTGAATATATTAAACTCTGGTGAGATATTTGCCAGCTCCCATCCCAGGAGCACCCGCCTGCCATGAGTGCAGTCTCAACACTGCAGCTGCTCTTTCCTTGCCCCACCTCTCTAGTCTGGTTTTCTTCACTGTGTGGAGCACATAGGCAAAGTCATTCTCAGAAGCTGCTGTGATGGGAAGCATGTACAAAGTTGCTTTCATTTTTTGTGCAATGCTGTTTTAGAGAGAATCAAATACTTATTAAAATTGATGAAAGGTAGTATTTGATTCAATGATTTTGATGTTATTTTATATTTGGTTTTGGTTTTCACTTTGGTATCACAGGCTTTACTTTAAATACTATGGGTTTTAGTGATAAATTGCAAAAATCTCCAAAACCCCAAATCCAGTAATCTAATGCCAAAGGGAGAAAAAGGGACAGGAAAATCTAAAAATGACAGGTTGCACATGATAGGCATACATTTGTGTATATTTTTGAAATTTAACTTGAGGATTTTTTTATTATTGCTGTCTGTTGGCTACTTTTCTTAGTTACTTGTTTTTCTCTTCTCATATCTGAAACCACAGCAGAAATTGTTGCAAATGATAGTGTTTTGTGCTGAAGGTGTAACATGGGGAAAACACTGCTCTCTTTCTCTCAGCTCTACAGGGAAGAGCTCCCATATGAACTTAATTCCCTCCATCAATTTAGAACTATCAGGAAAAAACAAACTCCCCCATTTTTTCTAACCTAAGTAGTATGGATTTTAAGATTTTCTCTTCATGATGCTGGTAGAACAGAGTCTGTTTTGAGGTTATCATTTCCATGCACTGAGGCTTTTTTTGAAGTTAGGGATCTGCACAGATACCTGAACAGCTGGGCTTTATTCCATTATTTCTGTGGAAACTGGACAACAGGTACTAGCAGGTTCTGTCACTCTGATTGTGACCCTACAGTTGTCAAACCACCCATGAGGGCTTGGAGGAACGCTTCTTCATTTGGGTCACGTGCTTTTCTGTGTGAGAAGGATTTCTCTTTTTGTGCTTAATTTTAGGAAAAAGGTTACATTTAGGTTCTGTATTAAAAACATTTATTTTTACAGCAAATCTGGAGAAGTTTGAAATACCAGTAAAGATCCGTTTGAGCCCTGACCCTTGGACCCCAGAGACTGGTCTGGTGACAGACGCGTTCAAACTGAAACGCAAAGAGCTCACGGCGTTCTACCAAACGGACATTGACCGAATGTACGGAAAAAACGTCAAATAATCCCCTCTGCACCACTTGGCTACCATGAGCTTGGATCAAATAGGAAATACTTGAATTGCCTGTCTCAACTCAACGCTTGAGATCAACACACAAAACCACCATTCCTCATTTCCAGCTTAAACTGTTCTTTCTAATGACGTCACCATGATGACTGGCAAGTTCAGTAAAATGTTACGGCAGCAAACTTGTGTCTGTCTCCTTTTTTCCAGTTTTCTCTGCTACCTTGTCAGTCTGGATTTTCCCAGGTCTTTTTGGGAAACCATGATTCTGAAGCCTCAAGTTTTTAAACATTTATAAATCCTGTATAATGTTTTATTTGTATCTTTAAAATTTGGATGTATATAGAGAGGACTTGGCTATATAAGAAATGGTTATACTGGGGGCCTTTTTTTACCTAATTATTTAAAGATAAGAAGGTATTGATGTTGTGACATTATGTACATTGAAAATGCTTGTTACAAGGTAATTGTTGAACAGAGGACCAGATTATTTGCTGCTGTGCTATTTTTCTATGTAAATCTGAGGGAGAAAATGTTTGACATTCCAGCTTGTGTAATACACCTTCAATATGTGCCTAATGGTTACTTTTATTTTTATCTGGAAGTGGAAGGATGGTCATGGCACAGCTCTGCCTCAAGGCAGGTACTCTTGCAGGTGTTAGTTAAAGCTCCTTTAATACAGAAGATGCTATTAACACAGCAGAAGTTAAACCTAAGAATAATCTCTCAGATACAGAAACTCCTTTTTTAAATAGCTCGTGACCATTTCATCCAGAGCTGAATTGTGTAGTGCTAATATGAACTCTCATTAATTTCATCTAACACTTCAGAAGCTTGACTGTGTCCTTTTAGCAAAGGGACTGTAGCAACCTTTGTCTTTTCTCATTAGGTTTGGACATTACAGTGGGTTTGCTCTTTTGTGGTTTATCAAGGTTTGGCAAGACCCCTGCTCTGCCCTAGCTGCAACCCAAATCTTCCTGGGGGGGATTTTTAAAGTCATAATGACAGTTATGTTCTCAGCTCACACAGTGCCTAGCTGCCCTTTGTGCCATTAAAAATCTCCCTTTGATTCTCTATTCTTTCGTGTAGTACTTTTTGCTTTAAAAACAGATGTTTGAAGCATTTCTCAGCCAGAGTTATCTATGTTGCTTGGTTTGTTACACCTAATTCTTACTTTGGGAAGGAGTCTCAATTTCTGTTTCAGTAGAGATTCATGGATATTGTCACAAAAAATGTGGAGGCTCTTTTCTTCTCTAGTGAGAGTGTTCAGATTTGTTTCAGATGTGAATTTTACTTTCAAAATATTTCTGGAAAGAATAATCAAGGTTACATGAGAATGTGAAAAGGCATAGATCAGTCAAATTTGTGATGAAGCAAATACTAAAATGGCTTTAATTTGGAGATTACTCGTGTGTATCATTTACTTGTAGTACTAAAACTCAAGGTCCTGATGCTCACTTAGTGCCCTGCTGTGGTAGCACATAGCAATGCTGAAGGCCAGAAGCTTAGTTTGAGAGAGGGAGTTCCTGCTGTTTGTCTTTGTGACATGAGGTTTTGTGGGAGGTATTTGATGTGTAAATTCTCATTTTATAAACCTCTGAAATATTTTTTTTTTAATTAATGCTCTCCATTGATTATAGAAAACAGATTCATAGGAGTTGAAGGTTATCAAGCAGGTTCCCTGATGAAATGATGAGGTGGCTTGTGCTAATTATGGATTTCCCCTGCTGCTGTCCATGAAAAACTGTTAACATTTGGTAAATTGTGGTGTAAGTAATCAAATGGAAATAGAAACAACAAATAGAAATCAGAACCATATTTTTAAGATTAATGCCTTTAGATATCCAGATCATAAATGAAAACCTTGTGGCAAAAAGAGATAAAGGCAAATGTTGAAAAATGACTGAAGAATCCAAATGTGGAAAAATTGCCAAGGCTGTAGGGAAGTGTCACACCATGTATTAAACATTACTAACGCTTAAATTTGTATCTGTGCTCCATCAACAGGTTCTTAAATAGAACTCAGCACAGACTGTACATTGTTCAAGTATTTTTGTGATTTTTAGTTAAAATTAATAAATTGCTGAAGTACTATATATATCAATTGGTGCATTGTGCAGCAGATTTAAGAAAATAAATCTGCTTTTGGTTAAATAAATCTGAAGTTAGTATTTTGTTCTGCTAAGTGTTTAAATCCCCTTTGGAGAAATCCATAAATTAAACTTCTAAAATGGTTTGGAAATAGTACTTTTATTTTCCTTTTTCTAATCCAGTCACAAGATGGGGTTGCTGTCTAACTGTACATTTGATTTTACCATTCAGTTTTTTTAATGTTTAAAATGGATGTGTTATATATAGTTCCTCTTTCATTAGGCATCAGATTCATTGTGGACATTTATTTCTTCTACACAATGTGAAAACAAAGCAGTTCATTAAGTTTAGTCTCAGCGCTGGAGATAGAAAGACTTCTGAAAATCTTTGTGATGAGTATGGGTTTTTTTCCTTTTGATTTATAGCAAGAGCCAGACTCCACTACTGCTGGACTGTGAGTACTTCATGTCCCTCTGAGGCCACCTGTGCTGTGGGTGCTGGGGCGTGACATGGCTGTAGTGGGATGTTCAGTCAGGCTGCAGTTCAGGTGTGGGGCTCCCTCCCTGCTCCTGCAGGCTGCCACGTCCTTCTGGCTGCCACCCCGTGCTCCTGCATTGCTGAGCACAGGGACAGCTTTGGAGGGATTTGTTCCAGCCCTGCAGAGATGCACTGCTTGCCAGCTGGGAATTCCCCTCCATTTTAAAAATTTTTTTTATTATTATTATTATTATTTTTATTTTTTTTTCTTTGTTTTGGGTTTTTTTTTTGTTTGTTTGTTTTTTGGTTTTTTTGGTGTGTCTTCCCATGCCCTGTGTAACAAGAACAAAAGTACCTGCTGGAATGCACTGCACTGTCCCAAGGACTGTGGGCAGCTGTACAGGAACTGAGAAGTGTGTGTTAGGGAGGAGTGCTCTCTGTCATGTGGGGGATTTTGTAATGGAAAGAGCTGGAACTTTAAACAATCTGAGTTCAAACTAAGAGCAAGAGGCATATACCTCACCTGAAAGGCCCCCAAAAGGGGGGATTTTTGACAAAACTTTTGTAAATAAAAACTTACCAAGTCCCGGAATCATTGAAAATTTTAACTACTTACTCTCTTGTGAAAATCTATGTATTTCATTATTAAAATGGTTGACCAAGAAATTCCAGGGATGATGTGAATATCTTTTAAGTTTCACAATCCTTTAAAAAACTTTCAGGACTTTAGGCTATAATTCAGGCTAGATTTAAGTGTTCTTTACAGAGTGTAGCATTTCTGCAGTGGGTGGGAATTTCAGAAGTTGCATGTCAGAAAACAGCGTGTTTGCTGCTGCAGGTCTCCCAGAGGCAGGAGCACACCTCAAAGGGGAGCTGGAGCTGAGCAGGGGAAGGTTCTGCTGAAGTGGAAGTGAAAAGCAATGTGTGACTGGAGCTAAGAACAGAACAGGTACCTACATCCACTGCTGTACAGACAGGGTGCAGAGGAGGGTATGGAATCTAAACCATACATTAGGAACACTATAAAGCTCCTAAGTTTATGCAGAAATTGCTGTAGGACATAAAACTCCTTTGCAATAACCTTTGTCTTGCTAAAATTCACAAACTTTTTATTCTGTACTAAAACTACATTTAGGTGATGCAATGCAGCATTTTTCATTTTTGTTACTGTGATGTATTAATTACTTTGGACTCGGTATAAAATTGTGTACATCTGTTTCTTTACTGGTGAGGGGAACAATTTTCAACTTGCCTACACCTTGGACCAGGCTGAAATGTTAATTGAATGACCAATTGTATATTGCTGTAATGGGTTGTAAGCTCATTTTCAATGTGATCTTGGTTGTTACTATGAACTGCCTGAACATTGTATATCCTAATTGAGTTACATTGTATGTATTATTTATTTGTAACTGGATATCATGTTTCAAAAATAAAATTAATTTCACAAATTGGGTCCTGTACATCCAGTTTTTTCAGTGGTACAGAGTTGATAATACAGAAATGTGTTAGGTATTGTCAAATGTTTCAAATATGTGTGACCATTTTGGAGTGAATGCAGGAGCAGGAATTACCAGGTTAGCCTGGATTTTCATTGCAGGAAAATTAATCATGTTTGGCCAATTTTTATTTGCACATAATCTGCCATTTACCTGGTTTTGGAAGCACTGGCTGTGGGTAATACCTGATGAAAACTGTAGGCTTGTGACTTTTTTTCCTATCTAAGTGTGCTAGGACTTGTATTTAGTATGTAATTTTCCTTAAGTTTGTGTGTTGAAGGGTCAGATACTAGATGCTAGCAATTGGACTTCTGAAGAGATCTTAAATTTCAAGTTTTGATTACAAGCTCACAAAGCATTGTTGGTAACAGTCCAGTCTGGAGGCATCTCAGCAGAAGCCTCTTTTTCCCTTTTTGTGTCTCTATTTACAGGTTCCCCAAATGCCCAGGGTTGTAGTGCTGACACAATGTCAAACCTCACTTGCTGTATAGCTGATATTTTTGTTTATCCCTTTAACCAGCCATGAGAAGGCTGCAGCTTCCTCTAGATTCAATTATATCCAAGGTAGTTGTTTATTTTTTTCTTTCAAAAATACTGGGGGATTTTAAGACCGAAAACTTATTTCAAATCATTTAGGATAATATTATTCACTTTAACTGTTTTTTTGTTTTTCTGTTAGACATTTATAGCTAATAAAATGCTGTTAGGGGTCTTTAGTAAAGAGAAATAAACAAGTTCAGCGCTATTATAATGGGTATGTATTATAACAACTAATTTCACGAAGGATAAATGTGACCATATCAGAAAATATGTTAATGTAGCTATTAGAGAGACATGGGATCCAAAATAGATACAATAAAAATACAAATAAAAACACTGTTGCCCTGAGTTGCTATTATTGTCTACAAAAAAATCCACAAGTGGCAGCAGGGAAAGGGAGACCCAAACAGTTGAAAAGGTGAGTAATTTTTTAAAAATCCAGTTGTAGTACTTGGGAGTAATATTTTCTGTCTGGCACAGACCCAGCTGTGCTGGCTGGAGGGACAGCACCTGTGGATGGCTGAAAGGTTCAGAGTGTTGGCAAGTATTTTCTCTACTCTAGATAGCTGTGGCTTTTAGCAAGTAATGTCTCTATGATTTGAATCCCAGATTTCATTATATAGACTGGCTTCAGCATTTCTTTCCTGCTGTATGTGCAAGCCAGTGCTTGGCTTTAGCTGCCTCCCTGCCCAACGCTGAGACCTTGCACAGGGCAAGGGGATTGGGGCACTTCCATCCAGAGGTGGTCCTGGATGGGCATCCCCAAACTGCTGCCTGGTCCCCAGTGGTTGGTGGAAAAGCAAACACTGTTTCCCTGGTGGGAGTTGGGGGGGTTCAGTTTCCTGGGAGCACAAGTACCCCAAAGGACAGTGCAGCCTGTCATGCATGAAATGTCAAAAAGATGGTTTATATCAGACTTCAGGGGTACTCAGCATTGCCAAGTGCAACAGCAGGAAAAACCACATACCATGTTTGAATCCTTAGCCCCTGAATTTCCATGTATTCCACTGCACCCTTTCCCACTTTATTACAAGTGTGTATTTATTTCTTCAGAACTGTAATGCCTTCTATCAGTAGCAAGGTTGGGTAGGTTGTTTGGTTTTCGTTTTGGTAATTATTTGCAGATAATTGAGAGACAACTTTATGAATGTATGAGTTATTCTAATGGAAAAGTTTATTTGGCTTCCCACTGATGTGCAATCACAGTAGTGTTTGACAGCGAGCCTGGTGCCTGGTGACCTTTATTCCTCTGAAAAGGTGACATTTTGATGTAGATCTTTGCATTGAGTAAGTTTCCTTACATAAAGTAAATTTCCATCAGGTTTCTGCTACTTTAGGATCCTAGAGAGGTTAAGGGAGAAAGAAGCATCATTTCGAAATATAAAAATATTAATAGCAAAATAAACTATCAAATTTCCATAAAATTAATTGTATCCCAACCTGGTAAAACATCCTGGATGCTTAACTATTAATACAGGCTTTGAGTTTGAGCTTTATCTTAATAATGCTGGTCAGATACAGTTCAGTTTTTTTGAAATAAGATTTGTATTGTGAATTTTTCAGCAAACTCTTTATTGTTGGTACATTTCCTAGTATCATATTCGTATAGTTGTTTTTAAATCATGCATGTAGCTTACAAGACTGAAGAATGATTTGGAAATTGTAGTTCCTGTTATGTAGTGTGGTTGGAAGATAGGTTGTGGACATTTAACAAGCTGCAAGGAAGCTATTTTCTCAAACCCATTAAGCATTTTATGTTTCATCAGTTCTCTGGATCTCACACAGGTTTACTGGGTATTTCTGCCAGGTTTCTTGGAAATGAAGTGATTTTGCTTAATTTTGTTGCAGTTCAGGACTTGGTTTGTTCCAGCTAAAGCAGTGTAACATAATTAGCAGGAAGGCTGAGAATGCCAATGAGCAATCTGGCCTGTTCAGCATCACATCCTCTTTCCTCTCCTTGCCAAAGCTGGGTAAGAGCTGTAAAACAGTAGGAGAAAGAAAAAAGGGAGACTTTTCAGGAGTAATTTCTGTATCAAGATGTGTTGATGAGTTATTGATTGAGTGCAGCTCCAGTGGGATATCCCAAGGGCCAACATTGTGTAGGTGACCTGAAACAGGGCAGATTTAGGGCCAGAAGGTTTTGGGTTGTCCCTTCCTGGTGCAGATCACCATGGAGCTTTGGGGGGATGATGGTTCCTGCTGAACTCTTTGATGTCTCTCCAAGGATGTTATAAGTAAAACGTGCTAAAATTTCTCACAGAAATTCCTTTAATTTTTATTTGAAGTCTTAATAAACTTCTGAAATATTTCATTGAAAGTATCTCCCATATAGTTATTCCTCCATGTGCTTAGTAATGGATTATCTGAGGTTTTCCAGGACTGGTCTGGTTGAATGTGTCTCCTTGTGTTTTGCAGTAATTTTCCTAATGTTTTCATAAATAGATGAGATTTGGGACTTTCCCCAGAATTTTTCCCTGTGCTACTAAGGGATACTTGTTTTTAAACCATTTTTCCATTTCCTTTTATTAGTTTTATTTTCTACCAGTAATTTTTCATTATACCATGGGCTGATCAGCTCTTTCTGGTGTGCTTTTTTTTTTCCATAACTGATGTTTTGTCTTTTTTGATCGTTTTACATAATTTACAAGAAGATGTAGATAAAATTGATTGCTTCCACAGGAAGGCATGATGCTCTCTCTAAGTCTTGACTGGCAGAGATTTCTGGACAGGATTTTTTTGAAATGCTGGAACAGTGAGGCTGTGGCTGCCAAGTGTCCCCTGCAACAGCTCAGGGCACAGTGCAGCTGTGTACATACCCTGTCTTTGTGGTCCCTGTGGAAGGGTGAGCTAATTTAGTGGATAGAAAGAACTTCATTTGAGAAATGCCTGCCATGAAAGCAAAGATTTGTTGTCCTCAGCCTCTGGCTTGAGGATTTGTGAATAGCCAGTGTTACTGGTCTGCAGCAGCCTCAATTCAATGGGAAATGGAAAACCTGATTTTAAAAAGGAAAAGAAAAGAAATTTATATTATCCTGACATCTTTTTCCATTAATCTAAATATTCCAAACAAGGTTCTGAATTGCCATGTGATGTCTGACAGTTTAACTGGCCACAGGATGCACTCCTGGTGCCAGGATGCTGCCCCTTCACCCCTTCTCCATCCCTGTCTGTGCTGAGGGCACTGGCTGCCCCTCTCCTTTGCTGACAGCAGCTAAACCATCGTCCTGGCCCTTGTGTGCCACAGTACATACCTGGTCAATCACCTGTACTGCTGGATCACTCCCTGGGTGTCCCCTCCAAGGGCTTGCCCCTACTTGAAGGTGGGGAGTGCCAGGCTGTCCCTCAGGGCTCCATGGATTTTGTGCTGGAGTGGGCCAGAGCCCAGGAACCTCTCTCCACTTTATGCCAGGAGTGATTTTTTTTTCCTCTTTTCTAGCTTTAGCTAGAAAAAGTTTGGATGGGTTTTTTAGGGCCCAGAGCAATCTGGGATAGTTGAAAACTGCACTCCAACAATCCCAAGTATTTGAATTATAATTATTTCCATCTGTTTGTTTATTTACTTTTTCAAGAAAGCTCCAGTAGTACTCAGAACAGCTTTATTGTGATAGAAATTTCTAGCCCATTGTGATTTGAAGAATCCTGTGCTACTTCAGTGCAACAAAGCCTTAGAAAATCTCTTTAAGAGCACATGCTGGTGCCATTTCACATTTCTTTCCCTCTTAGGGCTGAGACTGCAGCTGACCCCCTGGCTTCATTCAACTTTCTGTTTAAGTAAAACCTGTTTAAGAATTGCTTGGTTCCTTCTCTTCTGTGCTCTCTTCTCCCTGTATCTGATTCTCTGGCTGCTCCCCTGTGTGCCTGGAGCCAGAGCACTGGGCAGTGCCATGGGGAGCACTGGGCAGTGCCATGGGGAGGGAGCAGTGGGCAGTGCCATGGGGAGTGCTGGCAGTGCCATGGGGAGCATTGGGCAGTGCCATGGGGAGGGAGCACTGCAATGCCATGGGGATTGCTGGCAGTGCCATGGGGAGCGCGGGCAGTGCCATGGGGAGCACTGGGCAGTGCCATGGGGAGCGCTGGCAGTGCCATGGGGAGCACTGGGCAGTGCCATGGGGAGCGCTGGCAGTGCCATGGGGAGCACTGGGCAGTGCCATGGGGAGCGCTGGCAGTGCCATGGGGAGCACTGGGCAGTGCCATGGGGAGCGCTGGCAGTGCCATGGGGAGCACTGGGCAGTGCCATGGGGAGCGCTGGCAGTGCCATGGGGAGCACTGGGCAGTGCCATGGGGAGCGCTGGCAGTGCCATGGGGAGCACTGGGCAGTGCCATGGGGAGCGCTGGCAGTGCCATGGGGAGCACTGGGCAGTGCCATGGGGAGCGCTGGCAGTGCCATGGGGAGCACTGGGCAGTGCCATGGGGAGCGCTGGCAGTGCCATGGGGAGCACTGGGCAGTGCCATGGGGAGCGCTGGCAGTGCCATGGGGAGCACTGGGCAGTGCCATGGGGAGCGCTGGCAGTGCCATGGGGAGCACTGGGCAGTGCCATGGGGAGCGCTGGCAGTGCCATGGGGAGCACTGGGCAGTGCCATGGGGAGCGCTGGCAGTGCCATGGGGAGCGCTGGGCAGTGCCATGGGGAGCGCTGGCAGTGCCATGGGGAGCGCTGGGCAGTGCCATGGGGAGCGCTGGGCAGTGCCATGGGGAGCGCTGGCAGTGCCATGGGGAGCACTGGGCAGTGCCATGGGGAGTGCTGGCAGTGCCATGGGGAGTGCTGGCAGTGCCATGGGGAGCAGTGGGCAGTGCCATGGGGAGCAGTGGGCAGTGCCATGGGGAGCAGTGGGCAGTGCCATGGGGAGCACTGGCAGTGCCATGAGGGGGGAGCACTGGGCAGTGCCATGGGGAGTGCTGGCAGTGCCATGGGGAGCGCTGGCAGTGGGTGAGCTCCTCCTGCTCCAGGTTTTTCCCGGGGCTGGCCCCTGTGGGAGCAGCTGGTGGGGAGCAGGGCTGAGCCACGCTCTCCCATGGCAGTGCTGCACAAACCCAGCTGGGCACAGGGAGCTCTTCCTCCTGCCAGCAGCCTCTGAATTCAGCTCTTTCCTCCTGAACACTGCCTTTATACAGCAAAGGACACAGAAAATTACACCCACTGTTCCGGAGTCCTGCTCTGGTTTCCTTCCCAGCTCCCCTTAAGAAACAGTTACTATCTTTTTGCCCTTTTTAAAAAAACTTTTTGATTTTGCTGCCAAGACCTTTCTCATAGTTTTCAGAGAGAAATAGCTTTAAAGATTGATGCATCTCAAATGCTTGCATCATCTCCACATCTGGTATCTTACTCCTAATTTATAAATCATTTTTAAAACCAGAAACACGTGTCAGCTGCCGCATACGACTTTCTGTATTAACTGAGTTGACTTGTAAATTTTTTCTAAAGTGTATTGAAACTTTAATCCTCTTCATTATCCCTTCTCTTTATCTGTTTTATTCTGGAGTTGATACTTCAAGCTGTCTGCAGGAATTTTTTGGTGTGAACCAGGCATCACTTCTGGAGGTGTTTAGAGGTGGGAGCTGGAGCAGCCTGGCTCTCCTGCAGCTGCACAGGCCACCCACCATGGGGTCCCCAGCTAGCCTGGGGTGCTGGGGACATCAGCAAACAAGTGTCACAGGGCCCCTTGTCACTGCAGCCACTCTCAGGGTGAATGCTCCTGCAGCACTGAGGGAATCAGTAACTCAGACCATGTGAGGTTGGATAATTTACTTGTACTTTTTTTAATTTCCTCGGCTAATGAACTGAAATGTTGGTATTGATAGTTTCAAAGCAAAAAATCTCTACTGGTGTTTCTCTGCTGGTCTGTGTGATAGTCTTAAAAGGCAGCTGTATTAATATCTTGGGGCACAGTCTGAGTGTGTTCATACCCTGAAACCGCAGTGTAAGAAAACCCAGCTGATAGTAGGTGTGAAGGATGGCAATAGACATTTGGACTACTTAAATATAATTTAAGTAATATTTAAAATGTAACTTGGGATTTTTGTGATGGAGCTGACTTGATTTTTTTCTTTTCAGTCACTAGACAAAAAAAACCCCACAACCTTAAAGGAAAATTGTGGGAAATGTTTGTAGCTTGTCAATGACTCAGTTACGATAGCAGTTGCGTGCAATGGATGACTTGGTGAGCAGCAGTGACATTTGTTTTCCTGTGAATTTGGGAATCTCCCACAAGAGCAAAGACCCGTGGTTCTGACCTGATTCCCTCACATTTTGGATCAAGAAAAAAGCAATACCTTTCATTATTGTTAAGAATTATCTTCCCACTCCAACTTTATTTATTTTGAAAAGATTTAGACTGTGTATTTCAAAATAGCAAAGCAAAATAAAAAAATCTTTATCTTTTCTGAATCCATCCTTTGTAGTTTTCCTGCTGTAGGGGAGAGCCCCTGACCTCCCTGGAGGTCATCTTCCTGCTGGGCAGTGACCCATTCGTGTTTTCCTCTCAGTTCTGGAGAAATGATGTGTCCAGCAACAGAATGAAGGGTGCAAGTCAAAAGTCTTCACTTCTTACACCCAGGTATCATCACACCAACCTCAACAAAATGTGTTGGTTTGGGGTTCTTAATCCCTTTTTTATTTGCCTGCAATATTTTTCATAGATGTAGGGATTTCTTTATTTTACCTGTTCTGAAGGCTAATATCAAGTTCAGCTGGAATAAGATCTGACACAAACCTACCCGAGGGTAAGAATAGTCTGGTTGCTGCAGTAAAGGTTGGACATTTATTGCTCTGTTGGCTTTCTGCAGCATCCTTGGCATTCATCTCCCTGTGCCACCATTCCTGCCAAGGGCTAGAGACATGGACTGAGAGTTACCAGAGTAAAGCCTGGGACACACAGCCCTGGGAACGTGGTGGTTACTGAAAGTCTGTAGCTCCTGCTCAGACTCAGATCCACAGGCTTGATTTCCCCACTGTGGGTTTTGTGTTGCAGAAGCAGCAGCATTTCACAAGTGCTGTGATTGCATCCTGGGAGGAGAGTAGGGTCACAGATAAGTTTGTTTCAGTCAGAGCAAAATAATGGGGTGAGATTGAGGCTGGCTGGAACTTGTCTGTCTCCCTGGCCTTGTCCATGCTGAGGAGCAGCAGAGCTGGCCAGCCTGTGCAGCAGGGCTTTCCCCAGCTCCAGCCCCGGGGTGCTGATCCCAAAACCTCTGTTCAGGATGAACAGTTTCTGTGCCCCTGTCTGAACCTCTGCTCAAACCGTCTGTGTTTTGAACAAAATGGGGAAGCAGCTGAGAAGTGTAGGGGTTGTGCTGTGGGCTTCCAGGGAAGGAGGAGGGACCCAGCTATGGATGGAAGCAGAGAGAGAGAGACAGAGAGAGCTTGTTAGCACTCGAGGGAGAAAAGGATGGAAACAGAGGAACCTGTGGTCATGTCTGCTCTTTAAAGTTTAATTGCTCCTGCCAGCTCCTAGCAAGTTGTAATTCAAAATTCACAACTCAGATCCCCAGATGATTAAAGTAATGGGTTTAGGATTTTATTTTTCTGGTTTCCTGGTTATCTGAGGCATGCAAAAGCCATGGGCTAAGCTTAATTTGACTGCTTGCAAGAGCAAGAAGGTTTTTGCTCTTGCCGTGTTCTCTTACAGCAACCTTGGATCCTTCTGGGGTGCTCTGAAAGCCGACGGCTGAAGATTATGAGCTGATGTTAATGGGGAGTCAGAAGTGTGAATGGTGTCTTGGCAACAGCTGAGCTGTGTGAGATGAGTATCACAGTAAGCTGTCTGACTCAGTGGAGGCAGTTGATAACATGGTCCTGCTTAGAGTGTCTGAGTCACACAGACCGAGTTTTGAACACCCCCAGTCGTGGACAAATTTCCAGTATTAAAAATGCTGGTACAGAGGAGATTGCTGCTTGCACTGTGTCTGCTTCCTGGGAAGGGAGCCTCCACCTTTCATCTTTAGAAAGTAGTATGGAGTTCATATAGATGTGAGGGATCCTCATTTGGTGTTTCCTTATGTTTAGTCCATATGAATTGCTCCCACTTCATTGTTATAACAACAGAAACCCAATATGTTTTGTCTGTGATTTATTTTGTTAACAAGCTTGTGTGGTTTTGCCACTTGTTTTTAGAGCTGGATTAGAACCTCTCCAAAGTTTAGTCCAACAGAAATGGCCCCAGAAATCTGCATTACCTGTGTGTAACTGGCTACCTGACATTCCCTTATTAATTAAAACGATGGCATCTCGAATCAGGAGTGTGTCCCCTGCCCCGGGTGGCCTCTCTTGCCTCGGTGCCATGGCAATCTCATCTCTGTGCAGCATCTCGATCTCCCGAGCATCGCTCGTAGCCATGGCAACCCGGGCTGGGGCTGTGCAGCTCGCTCCTGCTGCAGTCACTGCTCGGAGGGTGCTGCTGCACTCTGTGCCACTGGCCTGGCACATGGATTTTTCCATGTGAAAATGAACCGATGTGGCTGTAACTTGACCAGTTCTGAAATGAAGGGTTGAGTAAAATAAGAAGAATTAAACGAAAATGCTAATAAATTAGGGGGCAAAGTCTAGGCTCACTTTACTCATAAGACTTCTAATACCTTTAATTTAGCAAAGTGGCTGCTTTCCTGAGATAAATTACAGCAAGGCACAGGGCAATTTGTTGGAAGTGTCTGAGCACTGGCTACCCAAATTAAGGTCTGTATCTTATTTTCTTTTCTTTCCTTTTTGAGTTTCACCATACCCTGAAACCAGTCATGGGGGGCCAGATAAAAAGACGCAAACCAAGTACCAAAAAACCTAAAAAGACAAGTTTGTGTTTTAGTGATGACCTAAACTTCCCTACACTGAGATTTCCAAAGATGAGACAGGATCTATCACAACTCCCACCCATAGGAAACCTGTTGTGGTTTGTTAAATACCAAAGAGAGTCAGTGTGAGTTGTGTTTGAGAGGGAGCTAATGGCAGAGATGTAGCAGAGACCAGCAAACATTAAACTGTGAGACCTGGAGGTGGCTGCAGAGGTGCAGATTTGTAGGAACACAGATGTGGTGTTCTGGGGCACAGTGAAGAGGTGACCAGCCCTTGTTGCTATTGACATCAGTGGGATACGAGGTCATGAGGCAATTTACAGAGCTGAGTTGGTAGGAATCTTTTCTAGAAAAGGATTTAGGTATTAAACCCAAAGGGCAGAATATGATTCACCTTACAGAAAAACAAACCAGCCTTCACCCAGTCTTCAGTGGGGAATGATCTCTGTGGGTTTGCTGTGTCCTGTGGAATTGAGCAGTTCCCAAGCTGAGCCTGTGCTGGTTGAGTGCCTGTAATAAAAGAGGTTCTTTCCTTAAAATGAAGAGTGGTGGGTGTCTGTGAAGGAGCACCCCTCTGCTGCACAGGGGGCTGTGAGCTTCCTACCTGGAACTTTTGGGATGCTGTAGTGTCTATCAGCTCAGCCCTGCCTTCTGAGAGGCTGCAGCAGAGGCAGGGCAGAGCCTGCTGATCCTGGAGGTAAGTGGTGTGGTATCCTCAGGGATTTCTCATCTGTGCCTGTTTGAGTGACTCTGCAGCTGCTTTTCATCCTTCACATAACTGGAAGAGTTTAATTTTGTTTTATTCATCCCTACATCATGAAGGAGTCCAGAACAAATTGCCCTTGTCATCTCAAACTTGCACCCTGGCACAGCTCATCACTGGCAATCTTGTGCTGTTTACATTTTAGTTATGTTCTATAGTAATCTTCAGATCCTGATATTATAAAAAAAATTATAGACCAAAACATTGATTGGAGTTTATTTTTTCTTGTTAGTTCTTGGGTTTAGGAAAAAATAATGACATATTTTGACTTGTTGGTTGATTCAGCAGCAAATCATAAAGCTTAATTGTCAAAACTCCTTAATCCCAAAGAACAGGCTTTTAAATTTTTTTTGGTGAGTTTTTTCATTGCTCTTTTTTTGCTTATGCTGCTAGCTAATCCTAATGCTGTTAAATCTGCATTCACTCTTTCATTTAAATCTGTTATTTACAAATGCAAATGAATTCAGATTAATATTTTCTTGGTCTGCACTTCAATCCTAATAGGATATACCAGGCAAAAAGGACCTGGGCAGGGAACCTTCCAGAATAGAGGCATCCCTCACTGCTTTTGAATGAGCAACTATTTAAAATAAAAAAATCTGACTAAATAATGGGTGAACTTTGAGGAAAAGGAGGAGAGTTAGGAGCAGGAAGCACAGACACTGTGGCTGGAAGCATTCCTGGAATGTGCCTTGCACCAGCCCCAGTGCTGGTGGTGGGGGGAGCAAGGGTGCTGAGCTGCACCCTCAGGAAATCTGGCAAAGAGAATTTATCTTTGGGGAGAAGGAAGAAACTGTTTTGAGCAGCTCTTTCTTGAGGTATTGGGAAAGCACTTGGAAACCCTGCAGAGCTGTCCCAGCTGAGAGTGCTTCACAAATGTTTGGGGTGTGATTGCTATTTCAGGGCTCAGGAAAATGGGAGGTATTCTGCTACAGAAAAACACAGCAATTTGGTTTGATATGACACATTGTGTTTATAGCCAGTAATGTCAGAGAAAAGACACAGAAAGCATGGACAAGTATAAGGACGTGGTACTGACTGCACATGAGTATTTTTCATAGTATTTTACTGTTATTTAAAGTATTTTTTCTATTTCACTTCCCACCCTACTACTATAAGATAGTAGGTTGATTTTAGAGGGGTTCTAAGGGGATTCTTTGACAACCTGTTTTTTGAAGGACTGATGGTGAAAATGAGATAAATTGGGAGAAAACAAAGGCAAGGAACAAGAGTCACAGAGGGAGAAGGTGGCAGGATGTTTAACTCAGAAGGTGGTAAGCCCAGAAATGAAGGCAAGGACCACATGAGTCCCAGTACTCAAAGCAATTACTTTCAGTTTGCATTTTCAGTTCACAGTGGAAGGATTTTGTATATGAGCTCTGTGTCCTCCTGCCTTTGCACTCCACAGAGCAGAGGCTGAGCCCTGGGACACAGGGACTGAGCCAAATCCTGTGAGGTGCCTGGAGGGAACAAACCTCTCCTGGGCTTTGGCTGAGCTGGATTGAATGGCTGGGCAGGCTGGAGGTCAAAACCATACAGAGGGAGGGCTGGACTGATGGGAATATGGATAGGTTATGCAGGAGAGAGGTTTTGGGGTAGGGAGAGGGAGCAGACAGGTGGCAAACTCGTGGAGTTGGTGCTTCATGTGCATCTCCTACCATGGTGGGAAGAGTCAGGGCATGTTGGGGCTGGGTGAGCAAGAAACCAACACAAACGTTCTACAGCCCGGATTGATGTAAAAATGGGTAGCAGCATTTTAAACACTCATCATTCTTCCAGGAGCCTTGCTGAAGAAAGCAGCTAATGCACTCCTTACCTGCAGTGCAGGAGCAAGGGGAGCACAGACCCTGCTGTGCTGAGCCTTTCTCTGCCAGAGCTCTGCTCCTCTTCCCTAAGTGGAGGATTTAGGTGAGCAACCACCACACATCAGGAAATATATTGCAAATAATGCAGCAGTTACGTTGCTTTCAGGAACTCCTTTAACACTTCGGTTTAAGAATTTATTGGTACTCAGTGATGCTGGAGCATTGAAATGCTCATGAAAGAGTCAGGAAATGTTGTAAATAAGGTTACACAAAATTATTTAGTTATATGACTCAAAGAAATATTTATTCATTCTATGTGTTTAGATGGATTTTTTTTTTTTTCATTTCCCATCTGCAACAGGAATGATTTTTTTCCTTCAAGCACACTGCATTTCCAGAGCTTGTTGGGAAAGCACGAGGTCTCTGTATCTGTGCAGAACTCCCCACTTCCTGTCACTTCCTGGTTTCAAGTGAAATACCAACCTCATATGAAAAGACCACACAAGACCACATGTTGTTTACTTTGGGCTGATTATTCACATATTACAAGCAGCCAAGAGAGGAAGAGAGTTTTTTGCCCTAAGTTCTAAAAGCACAATTCCATCAAAACAATGGTTATCTTTGCTTTAACAAAATTTTTTCAGGTCTGCCACTGAGATATAAAGGATTGCATTTGAAAAATACATCCCCTCTTGTATTTTTTTTTATCATTTGCAAGTAAACCACCCCTGCCTAGAGTAGGCATTTTTATGTTGCTAAATTTCTTTTCTTTGGTATCATTTTTTAATAATCCATGTGGGAATTTAGTTTGGATTCCTTTGGTCAGCCTAGTTGCACTGTTGATGTGTGCTCTCAGTTTTCCATGGGTGGTGTGGGCACGTTCCCAGCATGGAATACAGCAGAGATTCCCAGGGGGCTGCACACTTGGTTCAGTGTGATGCCACGTGCAGCCCCCTGGCTGTACCTGATCTGCAGGGTGGCCTCTCACAGCAGTGAGGAGGGAGATGTCAGGAGGGCTTCTCCTTGGGCTTTTCCAGGTCTCTTGGGAGTCTTTCCAAATATCTTTCATGCAGAAGGTATGGAAGGGTTCGGGGATAATGTTAGATTGTCCAAGGTCCTGGTAGTGAATATTAGATTATTCAAACTCCATCAGCTGTCCACACAAGGCTGGATTAGGAGTGCTTGTGTTAACTGAAGGAAATAAAGTTTTCCTAACAGTTAAGAAGGAAGAAATCTTGTCCTGTTAGAGCTGGCATGATCCTGCATCACTTACAACCCATTCTCTACATTATACATTTAGGGATCCCTTTCCTGCCCACTCACAGCTGTGGCTGTGAGGACTGATACCAAAATACTGAAACACATGAACAAATTTCAGGTTTCAGAAATCACAGCTTACTGCTTTCCCTTCTCTGCCTTGCAGAATCCCTCCCTTTGGAGAGGATGCATGTGTTGTTGCTGCCTCTTTTTTATACCTTCTATCCTCTTTGCTGTACACCTGGGGTTCTTTCTATTGATGCTTTTTACACCCCAGATTGCTATTTTGTTCCTTTTGTTCATAAGAATACAAATAGCTGTTCTGAGCATTTTAAAAAGTGAGCGCTCTAAGAAGTGAATACAGTCAACAGATGCCAAGATGTAATAGATCAAACTGAAGTGCTATCTTAGTTGCTTCAGCTTGAAAGGGACTGCTGTGGAGAACAGCAGTGATATAATCTAAGCTGTGTTTGAAATCCCATGAAGATTTAGGTCAACAGGGTTGAGAGCTAAAATTAATGGATATTTGCTGTAACAACTACAGTTAAATGTGGCAGTTTCACAACCAAAACTCAAAGGGAGCGCTACAAATGTACATGATGCAGAGCCCCTGATGTTGTAGAAAAGTGAGTATCAGAGGGAGAGGGTTCAACATCTGGTACTCATGTGAAAATGAAAATCTCACAAGCGCTGAAGGCCAGTCACAGTGACCTGGGATGTTATACTGACATGGCTGTGAAACAAGGATGGGCTGCCTCTTTCTTTGTGAACTAACTTTGCAGGATTGGAAGAAATAACAATGAAAAAAATGTGGGTTGTTCCTCTAAGGCCTTGCAAGTGCTTTCCCTTTGGCTGGGCTGGATGTGTGCTACTGTGATAACACTCTGTTCCTTTCATTCTGCCCTACAGCTCTTTCTGGGAGAGGAGAGTGAATCTGCCCCTGCACGTGTTTTCTGTCCTCGGGAGGATGGAAGATCTCTGTGACACTGGGGTTGTAGTCTCTACTGTAGGGTGTGAGTTCCTAAAGGGGTGGAATACTTTTTTGTAGTAAATGCCATGGTGATCTCCCTCTCTGGTTCCAATCTCTTTTGAATGCTGTGTTTTTAAGAGCAGTGTTAGAACTTGATATGAAATACCCTTTGGTACTGGCAGGTACTTTAATCTTAAGGCAGAAAAATAGACACAGACCATGCTGGAAGCCAGACTGTACCCTGCCTTGTATTAGCAGTTGTATTCCTAACACTCCCTAAAATCCTGCTGGATTCAGTGGGAGCTCTGGGCATGTCTGAGGCAGAACTTGCATTGTTAAATGTCTTTACCATTTCTTGATGTATGAAAATTAAACCCACAAAGCTGTGGTTTCGTAGGACGAAGCAAGAGCTGTGTCCTTGATTTCAGAGTCTGTGGTTTCCCTCATGATTAAATTTTTGTCTGTTTGTTTTTCTTCTCAAATTCTTTGAAATGTGATCAACTTTGAGAACAGTTACAGCTCTGAACCTGGGCACGTGAAGTCACTGCCTGTGTGAACTTTGCCCTGTCCATTTCATGAGAGAGGATCCTGCTCCCCTCTTCTCCTTGGCTTCCAAATATCATTTTTTCTAAAAAGCTCAAAGCAAAATGACCATGCCATGTTGGGCTCCCCCATAGCCCACAGAACTGAGGAGGAGGAAGAGATTACCTGGGGTGAGACATGAACTTGTGTAAGTGGCAGCAGGTAATGTGCAGCTGCTCCTACTCAAAAAGGCAGCAGGGTCCCAGCTGATGTGAATCCATTCTAATAAAATGTTTCCTGGCACAGGGAATGGCTGCATGCTTTCCTATTTCATCTCTGCTTGTGTTTAACTGGACAGCTAGATGTTTATCAATGTCTCCATGAGCTTTGTACCTTACACTGGGCAACCAGCTCTTAACTTTTCCAATGATCTTTAATTTATGATCTGTAGTCAGGTGAGAGCATATATTCAAGATGAGCACTTGAATATTTTCAGTGTAGGTTTTGTCCCCTTTATTTCTTAAGCTTAGCAATTACTGGCATTGATGAATTTCTCTTGTTGTAGAAAGTCTTAAAATTAACAAAAGAAAAAGAAAAAGCTGAGATCTTCGTGCTGCATGCAGAGGAATTTTTCAAAAGCCCTATAAATATTGATACATATCCCTTTATCTAACATTTGTAGTTGAAAAGCCTTCACTAATGTAAATCAAATTGCTAATTCTGAGCAGATTAGAGCTAGAAACTGTTCAGGGAGAATGAATGGACCTAAATAAGGACCTTTCCATAGTTGGAAAAGCAAGAACTGTCTCTTTGCTGAAGAAAAAGAATTGGGTGTTTGGATTTGTCAATGAATTTCTCCTAAACACTGCTAATCACATTAGAAGGCTCTTGAT
>VZTT01059734.1:10925-36559 GCA_013400855.1 Buphagus erythrorhynchus | reverse complement strand
TTTTTTTTTTTTTTTTTTTTTTTTTGTGGTGGCATACAGAATTTTGTATCTTGCTTGCTGTTTTGGATCCAGATAGAAGCAAATAATGTTGAATACAGTTGAGCCATACAGAGTAGCTGAATCTATTTGACTCCAAAAGCAAAGTAAGCTTGAGTTCCTTTTGTTTTTAAATGTCATGCATCCTACAGATAATTATATTTGGCAGAAGAAAAAGTAAAGGAAAAAGGAAAAAAAGGTATTTTCAAATCAAGCATCACTACATTCACTGTGTCACAACAAAGGAAAAGGGTAAGGTAATGTGAGGTATAGGTTTCATTTTATTATGTGGAAATCTATGTTGATAAAATAACTTTGTAACTTAGCTACAGGAAACAGAATTGAGGCTGTGATGACTTTGAACTCAGATTCTCATATTAACCACTGAAAAGTTTGTATTTTTGAATGTAATTTCTTGTTATTGCTATCATGACAGTTACCTGTTTCCAGTCACTCCTACTTTTCTGAAATTCAGTTTAGAGGTTGAAAAAGAATGCCTCTCCAAAACTCCAAGACTCTCACAGCACGTGCCTTACAATAAATGCTAAATTTAGTCTGAACTGTTATTACAGATATCATTGAGGTTTTCTGTTGCTTGTCATCTCTCAGGATCTGAAATCATTTTGCCTTTACAGATCTTTGTTGTGTGTTTGGAGAGCAATTGCACGCTCCAGATGTGGCTTCTGGGAAATCTCTTGCCACTGCTACAGCTGAGCCTGTGAGTGCAGATGGTCACCTTGGCTGTGAAGTGCTGCTAAGCCCTGTGTTTGCTTCTATTGATTAAAATATTTTTTGCTGCCCTCTGTGCAGAGAAGGCCTGAGAAATTTAAAGTTTCACGAATATGGTTCTGCTACAAAGGTTAAATGAAATTTGAATTAAAGCAAACCAAACTCTGAAATTCAAGAGAAGGCTGATGAATGCCTCTTCTGGAGTTATCTTTACATGTTTTTCCCAGTGAAGGGTGTAAGGTAACAAGGCAGAGCTGTGGTATTTTACTAAGTTTTTTATAGCTAATAACAGATCAGACCATTACTCCCATTTGGCATCCAGATGGCAACACAGTATATTATAGATGACACTGAGAAAATTGCCATCTTCCTCTAGAAATTGCTTGTGTCAAGTTTATGAAGAATGTCATCTATTTGTGCAGTATGAAAAATAAGGGAGAGTGATGGAAAATGACACTGAACTTAGAGCCATGTGTGAGTGACTCAAATGCCAACCCAGCCCTTGTGCTTATGGACACAGTGGTTGTTGCCTTTTTGGGTGGTGATCTGCCAGTGTGTTACCATGCTGTGCCTCCCAGCACAGGAAATTTGTAGGTATTATTAGATTAATTTCACTTAAGTGGCTGAACTGATGAGGCATGGAAGCGTTAAGAGCATGTAGTAAAGCTCATAAATTTCATACTGTTATTACACCTAATAGTGCATTAATAGGCATGTGGCTTGAGCTACTTCTGCCCCTCATTGCCTGCTCTGGGAATGAGTGTATTGCTGCTTTTGAGCCAGCTTTTATTCCAACACACTCACAGGCTTCACTGAGCTGCACAGAACTTCAAAGGAGCAGGTGCTGATGTTTGTTTTGGGAGAGGCACTGCCAGTAGCTTTAGGGGGCTTTGGCTCAGGTGTGTGGTTTGCAGCAGGACTGAAAATCAGTGTGTGCCTCTCAGCAGGGCAGGTCCTTAAACACAAGACTGGATCAGGACCACAAACATCAATTTTATCATGTCTTCCTTTATGGTGTCAAAAGCAGCTCCAACTTTAATTGAAATAATTTATGTGAGGGAAATATGTTGATCATCTTTCTGATCACCATCAGGTTGTTCATTGCCAACTGTAGTGTCTGGAAGGTTTAAATAAGAAATAAGTTCATACTTGCATGGCAAAATTCTTCCTCCCTTCTCTCCCCAGCAGTAAATTACCAAACATTACTTCCATTAAATGTACATGTGCAAGAAGGAAAAACCCAGCAAACTCAGGTCCTCTGTCCTTCCCGTTTCTCTTTGCTGTTTTTTTCAGATGATAACTCTAAAAAAGC
This sequence comes from Buphagus erythrorhynchus, assembly GCA_013400855.1. Classification (NCBI taxonomy): domain Eukaryota; kingdom Metazoa; phylum Chordata; class Aves; order Passeriformes; family Sturnidae; genus Buphagus; species Buphagus erythrorhynchus. Next base: position 34,482 of record VZTT01059734.1, on the reverse strand, counting down.
ACGTACTTGGGTACTCTTTAGAGTGGTGCTGTCAGCAAACACTCATCAAACAGGCTCAGCTTCCCATAGGAATTTTGGTGTCTTTAGTCTTATTAACTCACTAACTGGGCAAGAAGATAAATGCAGCATCAGACCATGGATTATGCCTGTAATGAAGGGTTAGGCATATATTTTCCATGGCAGCCTGCAGAGTCATCTGGGTCTCTGAGGAGGTTTCATGTTGTCTTCATAATAGATTCTGTCTTTGTTCAGTTTTCTGACTGTCCTCAAATTTTTATTTGGAGAAAGGGCTCACATTATATGATCCCTTAAGCCATGTTGTGAATTCCTGCCCCGTGGGATGCCTCAAGCCTCAACGTTTGCGTCCTTTGGTGACGGAGGTTGCTGCCACAAAAGGCTCTCTAGGAGACAGAGACCTTGAGAAAGAAAATCTGGCATCAACAACTATGTTGTGACCTTTTCATTATTGGAGTGCCTGGCTGTTGCTCTGCTTTATTGGCTTGAATGTTTTCCAAAGGGGGAATGTGGAAGGTGGTAGCACGAGGGTTATTCTTAAAGGTTATAGCCTTGTTTGGGATGGGTGCAAGGAAGGTGAAGAGGAATGTATGAGAGCCAATTGCTGAAAGCATAAGAGTTGTGGAAGTGAAATTTCAGGGAAAGTTCTCTGAAGTTTGGGGAAAAGAGTTGATCTGAATGGAAGAAAGAAAGAGACATCAAAAAAGAAGTAGCTAGTAAGCTTAACTTAAAAAATAAGTAATTTGAAATTAGGGTAATTTGAAATTAGGCGAGGTTTTGCTGTGACCAATGGCTTTACAATATAATTTGCAGCAAATATAACTTTGAAATACAAAACTAGAACTCCAATTTTTAATTTTTGAGGTCTTGTTTTAAGACAAAATGTAGTTTCTACAGAGTACAGCTTGAGAAGGCTGACTGATGGCATCAGTAAACAAGTGGCATATGTTTTTCAGGTGGTTATTCCCCTATGTCTTGCTATCCCTCCTCTTCATGTCTATAGAAGGCTCGGGAATTCCTTGCAGGCCTTTTTAAAATTAAACTGTTTTTAAGAACCATGGGCTAACAGATGGAGAAGAGATGTCATCAGCTAGCCAAAGTAAACATAGTTGCAAAGTGTTTTGTCAATAACTCTGCAGAGTTATGCAATCCAGTCATCTTTCTGTTAAACTTTTGGGGAATTGCATAAACCTATGGATGTACCTGAGCAGTCTTCCTGTGTTGCTGTTGGGTGCTCCAGTTGTTCTTGGTAATTTTGTACAGAGCTCCACCTACATGAAGAATACGAGAGTTTGGAGCAAATAAAGGATTCTATTTGCAGGTGCAGGTGCCTACAGAAGAGCTGGTGTGCCCCTGCTCTGCTGGCTCACTGCTGGGAGCCGGGGGTGTCCGTGCCTCTGGAGGAGCCCTTGTGTCCAGGTGAGTGGTGACACTGGTGACACGCTTTGGTTGGTCGTGTTCCCAGGATCGAGCAACTTCCAAGACGGTTTCATGGGCAGAGAGAAAGGATTTGTCCTTGTGCTGAGCCAATTTTCATTGACCCAACAATGCAGACACTTCCTCATGAGTCTGTCAAAGTCCTGCACGAGCAGATATTGCTAAAATCTGACACATTGTCTTTAATTTTTCAACCCCCAGATTTCCAGTGCTGAATGAGGAGGGCAGATGTCACATGAAGCTGAGAAAGTTGTGAAGTAAATATTCCCTAAAGTTAACTAGAAAATCCAGAGACTTGCTCTGAGTTCTGCTTTAGCCCACAGCTGATATGCTGTTGTTGCCTGCTCAGTAATTTGTCAGGAACAGGGAAGAAGAATTCAGACTTGGCAAGCTTGTCCTGCAGACAGATTTTGTCAGATGAAATCCCAGTAGACATTAGTCCAACATCAACAGCTCCTGAGCTATCACATGGGAATGCACAGGGAGATAAAACCAACATCCTAAAGGGAGGATCCTCTATTTTAAGGTGCAGAGAGGGCAATCTGGCTAATGTACTTTTTTCCATTCTTTCTGTAGTTGTTCAGAGAAATGATGGAAAATGCTGGTTCCAAATGCAGAGACAATTCTGTCTTTTCTCGAATGCTCAACTACATCTAAAGTTGCTTAACTTCTCTTTCTTGGCTTTTCCTACATGTGAAGAGAAGTTAATCCTATCTGCCTTTACCTCAGAGGGATTGTAAGGGCAGAGTTTGGAAAAGAATTTGCTGTCTATGCAAAGAATCCACAAGTGACTGCAGAGAAAAAAACCCCAGACCTACCGTTGGGAAACTCCAGCACCAGTCTACTGCTTTCTGGAAGTGGAGTGTTCTGTTACATAAACATCCTTGAAGCTTTGCAGGAGGGGTGACATTCACATGTGGGCCCTGACTAATTGGGCTTTGTGTGTGAAGAACGGGGATGGAGAGGATAAGGAAATGAAATCCCTAAGGTGCAAGCTGGGCCTCCTTCTTCCCATGGCCTGGGCTGCTGCTTACGTGTTGGAAAGGGGTCTCAGAGCCTCCTGTGCCACTGAGCTGATACTGGGAACTCTGTGGGCTCTGCAACCCAGGCTGCATCCTCAGTGCCCTCCCCAGTGGGCAGAGGAGTCCTGCTCTGCCCAGCAGCCTCTGCCCAGGAACTGCTAATGTCCCTTTGTACTTAAATCATCCTTAACTCAGTGGCCCTGGCCTCTATCTAGGCATGATATCATGCACACAGCATTAACTCTTAGCTGCTTCTGTGGAGGCAGAAGGCAGCTGCAGACTTCAGGAGCTCCAAATTGCTCCCTGGAGGAGTCTGCACCCTTCCACTGAGTATGTGGAGAACCTAGATCTCACAGTTGCTGCTTTGATGCCCAAAGCTAGGCAGCACAACACCCATCCCTCCAAAACTCACTCAGTTCTCAGGGCCCAGCTCTGCCCAGCCCCTCACCTGGCAGCAAAGTGGAGCTGCAGCATGAGTTGAAAGTCACCACTTTGTTCTGCACACACTTTCTAAAGCTTTGTCACTAGTCCTGACCAAAGAAAAGAACTTCTTTCCTCCTCCACCTCTTTAGGGAAGACTGTGCATAGCAGACATGTAAATAACTTGGTAGGGTCTAATATAAAATTCACATATGTATTTTTCTATATGTTACAACAAACACAGAATAACGATCTGCAGGTTTTCCATTCTGTGTAGCAGCTCTCAGGGTAAAGAGGTCAGATTTAGCAACTGGGATGTTAAAGGAGCAGATTCACAAGCTGAAAGAGCCAGTGTGGAACTGGTTAGGAAAGAGTAAAATCTGAATTCCCAACTCTTTTTCTTTTCACAGCTGTTAAGAGTTCAGTGGGTTGAACTGCAATCCTTCAAGTTCATCTGTTGACTCCAACACAAAACTATTATAAACTGTGCCTCTAAAACACGTGATGAAACATTTCTTGAGAGCTATTTATTCCAACTGCAGCAGAGGAAAGTTTTCAGAACACCCGGCATTTGGTAGAGGAAAGGTCTCTTGAGCTTTGCAAAAGGAGGAATTATTTGCATACTGGCGTAAGTTGCTTTTTGATTATTTTTTTCTCCTGCACCATGGAACAAAACAATACTTCTAACTTTCCCCCACCATGGAAACATGATCAAGTAGCACAAAACTATGTTTAAGTGCCTAGCAGAGAATTTCTATATAGTTTTCTTTCTTTAATCATATGGATCGGGGGTTTTATAATTCAGCATTGAACTCAAGATAATTTAATATTATGTGTTTTCTTTCCTTTAATGTTTTCTGTATCTGAATAAGAGTTCATTCACTTACAATTCTAATGCAGAGGTATTACAGACTGAGAGCTTCAATCAGGTGTGGGGTTTGCAATTACAAGGAATAAGGAAGAGTTTGGGGTAACATTTTTCCAGATGTTTCTTTTACACCTTTGCTCTGAAGTTTGACCTTACATATCTATTTGCATTCTCCTCTAGGCTTTAGCTGTGGTAAAACACTTCCCATGCTGAAGATGGACCATGCAAATGTGACCCAAGCTATGCTTGATGCTGAATCCCCCAGCACAGAGAAGAACAACAGCAACGAGTATTTTTACATTCTGATTGTCATGTCCTTCTACGGGATCTTCCTGATAGGAATAATGCTTGGCTACATGAAATCCAAAAGAAAAGAGAAGTCATCCAATTTGCTTCTGCTCTACAAAGATGAGGAGAGAGAGTGGGGGGAAGCTGCCAAGCCTCTCCCAGCCGTAGCAGGGCTGAGATCGGTGCAGATCCCCATGATGCTGAACATGCTGCAGGAGAGCATGGTGCCATCCCTGTCCTGTGCCATCTGCTCCATGGAAGGCAGCAGTGTGAGCTCCGAGTCCTCCTCCCCAGATGTGCACTTCACCATCCAGGAGGAAGTGCTGGATTCTGAACTGGGGGAAGTGTCAGAAACGCCCCTCAACGAGAGCAGCGAGGGCTCTGTGGAAAACATCCATAAGAACTCCTAGCACTTGCAGGGCTCCCCTGGTCAGCTGCCAAAGCCTGAGTGGAGCTCCCACTGAGAACTCGTGGCTCTACTTTTCTGCTCTCCAATGAACTCTGAACAGGTATCTGTGCTCCTGGGCCCAAGGTGTTCCTGAGAGCCAGCAGGACAAGGAAGCAGTGGTACCCAACTGCAAAGTGTAACTTGCACATAATTGGGTTGCTTGATTTTAATTTTTCCATTATTATTTCTTGCTATGAAAGCTAAGAACGTGGTGAATATATATGTATTTTCTAACGAGGTAATTATTACTGGCATGTCTCTGCATATTTCAGAATTCTGTAAATATCTGGGAAATGTTTGGGGAAGTTACCCTCATGCAAATGCCTGGTTCTTAAAGATGATGGGTAATGCTCATTCACACAAAGCTGTGATAGAATAGAAATACTCTTACTGTGTTTTTCTTATGACAAACCACAGCCAACAGCACATTTGCTCAGTGAGGTCTCGAAAGCTGAAAATCTGTTGATGCTGTACTTGAAGGGAGATTACAGCATGGCTGGAGACTGACTTTAGGTACAGAAAGAATGAAAGACAAGGCAGAGAAAAAGAGGCATTGTGTTCCTATGCAGTTTGTAAAGCCTGGCTCCAGACCCATGACATTTATCTGTGTCTTTGCTTAAGTTATACCTGCACTGGCTGGGTCAGGTTCACCACCTCCTGCTGCAATCCAGCCTGTGACTGAGTTACTAACTGGAAAGATGGTTTAGTTTTTTGCTTTTGTATCTTTTAAAGATGTGTACATTTGGTCACGAAAGGCAAAGATCTGTAAGTAAAGGAGATGTTAGAAGATCTTTGTTACAGGCTGTAAGATGTAGAAAGGCTCAAGCAGATGCTGCTCTCTTACACCCCCTTGAGAAATAGGTGGAATTCTGATTGGAATTTAACCTAGCAAGGGTGAATTGCTGGCCCCACTGAAATCATCAGTTGAGTCAGGGACCAGCACAAGATTTTGTGCTTCTCTGTTGGAGTTAAATTCTCTGTTTGAGGTCAGTAAAATCGTACCCATTTACATCATTAAAGAATCTAGACACTCTGCTCTATTTAAGCCAGTGTAGGTAAGCATTGTGTTATATCTTTTTTTAAGTCAGCTCACATGTGACACATGCATTTCTATAAAGCTATTAGTAACTAGTTTTTAAAACCACCACAGACTTCCCCTTCCCCAATTTAATGGTACTGTGACATTTTTCAAATGCTCATGAAATTTGTTGCTAAATTATTGCACTTTTAAAAGAAGTAAAAATTAATGCAAAGAAGAAAATTAATATTTCAATCATACCTTATATTTTATAATAACTTATTACAGTGCTTTGATTAGTTTTGAAGCATGAGGGCTGAAGAGCCTGACTCTAAAGCATTGCACAGCAAAATATTTGCAAAATGTCTCCACGTATTTCCTGCACTAAAATAGCTCTGTGATTTATCCACTGGCATTAGAGCTTGAGAGACAGCTCGAAAAGCATGAATGCTGAACAGCAGACATGAGCTGAGGCTGGAGTGAGCTGTGCTGCTCTGCTGGGAAGGGCTCAGGGGGTTAATGGGTGCAGGGATCAGGGATCACTGTCTCTCTCCAGGCACAGCACAACAAAGGCTCCATTGTGCTCGCTGGTTGGGGCACACTGAAGGCAGCGGGAGGTTTTCCATCGACTTCACTGAACTTTGGACCAGACCATATAAAGCTTTTTGGTAGATTTACTCTAAAAGGGGCTGTTTTAAGTTTGAAAGGAGCCAAATTAAGTTTGGCACTTTGCCTGGAATCACTTGAATCCTGAAACTTTCCAAATGAGACTGACATGTGCAAGTTGTCACATTTTCCATTGCTTTCTCCTCCGTCCTTTACTTTTGGTATAAATGTATTTGTTTCTGTAAAAAGTTGATGTATATAATTCCTAACATCGAGTTGTATATAATTGTCTCATGTATTTAAAGTTTATTGTTTCTACTGGCACTAATTTTATTTAAATAAAGAAACACATTTCCTGGAAAAGTCTCCATGTTTGTTCACTACGTCAACTAGATTCCCAGTAACAAGACTGGGCACCATTCCTGCAGGATCCTTTTCTTAGCCTCTTTTTGAAATGATTCCTTGAGCTTTGCAGCACTGCAGCATCGTGGGCTGACTGCAGGGCTGAGCCAGGTGCTCCAAATCCACCTTTGGTCCCTGTTGGATGCTGGCAGCAGGCTCAGGTCATGAGTGTGTGCAAGCAGGTCTTCTGCAAAGACCTGGGGGTGCTGGGGAGGCACTGGGGAGGCTGGCAGAACTGCTATGGAAACTTGTGCTGCTTATTCAGCCTCTGGACATGTTTGCATTTTGAGTTTCAGAATTAGATTTGCATTGTAGCAAACTGAGTGGGCTAGGGTTGAGGTTATGGACAAGTATGGACACAGATCTGTGATCCCACTGGATTTCCACTGCTTGGCCATGGCACACAGCTTTGACCCCGGGTCTCACTGCTGCTCTGTCATTCCCAGTATTATGTAGAGAGGGGGTTTTCAGAAACTGCCTCCCTAAGAAGGGGATAAATGTTTAGATGCAACTTTGAACTTCCTTAAATCTGTTGAATTACATGTACAGATTCACCAGCACTGGTTAAGACCTGCTTGCACGGGGTAATTTGAGGTTGTTTCAAAAATCAGATTGCTAAACAGTTCTATGTGCTTGCTTTCCCACAAAACAGGCTCCCCTGTGCTCTGCTCTCTTCCCTCACTCCCTATTAAATAATTCTGGGGCCTGGGCACAAGCTTCTGTGGAGCTCAGGCTGCCCATGAGCGAGGCAGAGTTTCCCTGCGCTGTGCAGTCCTGCGGGACAGCGGCGTGTCCTGGAACAGGGGGTCAGTCCAGAACACTCCTGTGCCACATCCACCCACCCTGCTCGGGGCTCTGGTGTTCCCACTGCCACCACAATGAACCCAGAAACATCTGACAGCACTGGTGATAAGGAGCAAAAAGAGAACAGAATGTAAATTACAGCTCTGCTGCATGGATTGCAAAGGCAGCTTATTCCAGCGGTTTCTTGTTTTAAATTGAGCTGCTATAAAGGGAAACACTGCCTGCCTGGGGGCCTGTTTACACTGAAAAGAGCTACTAAACACAAAAATGTGGCCACCTTCTTGCAGACTGTGATGGAGCTATCCTTGGGTTGTGGGGTTGGACAAAACATGTAGATAGTTCTGAATGTATTTGCTTTTGTCCTAAGGTGTTTGTCTTTGTCCAAATCAGTATTTTGATGACACCAGGGAAAAGAAAAAAGAAGAAAAAATCTATTTTAGCTACAAAAGCTAGATGCATGTGCCAGTGTATGCAATGATGCCTTGAAGACAGCCCAGTGACCCTAGACTGCTAGGTAGCTATTATTCCAAAGTAAGTGTTGCTAATCTTCAAAAGCTACAGATAGAAGGGGAAAAAATTTCTCCCATTAATTTTGTTTCAAAATCCTTTTGACTACTAAGGAGTAAAAGGTAATAATATTGTTTTTTTCCAAAATAAATGACATTTCCAGTGTGCTTCAGTAACTAAGTTAGATTCAGAGCTAATAGATCTTGGCTTGAAGGCCATGATAATTGACTGTAATTTGACTGAATGGAGGTGATATTTTTTACAAATGTATTCTTCTTTAAAAGAACACAGCAATTAGGCTCCCATTTCTTGGCAGTGCTATACCTCATACATTTGCTGCAGTAGTTACCACATACTCCCTTGGAGAGAAAAGGAGAAGAAGGCCACAGGTGGCCTGTGTACATGGGCTGGCTCCAGGACCTACTGTAAATAGAAATGCCAGCTCTCAAGGCTTCCAGCTGGGATCTGTGATAGGACCTGTCCTAAATCCTACCAGTGCATCACGGTCAGACACGCCTGTGAGGTTACTCATTCAGTGCCTGAACCTGCTGAATAAATGAAGGGGAATGCAGAACCCATCTCTTCCCCAGGCACAGGATCTCCCCAGCTCTCCCAGCATGGCTGTGCTCTAGCTCAGGGGAGAGTTAACCAGAGAAGGAAGAACAAAGAGAGAATCCACTTTGCCAGGACCAGAGCACAGGTGACAGATGGGGGTAAGGCCAGGAACCTCATGTGCTACAACTCACTGCAAAACTTCCCTCCTTAGCTTGGCCCTCTCACAGTGGGTTCCCTGGGTCCCTCCCTTTCTCAGACAAGTGCCCACATTCACACAAATAATCAAATAGATTCTCAAAGCATTGGAAAAGAAGGAAATGGGTAAATTCTCACAGTCATTTCTCTTTCTAGGTCCTCAGTGCATAATGCTGGACAAGGATATGTGCACTGCTTGAGGACAAGGGGTACACAGGTCCCCAGGGAAAACCCTGCTTTTACTGCAGCCATTTCAACCGAGAGGTAAAACCTTTTGCCTTTAATTTTCATCTAAAAATTTCAGATGGGAGTCCCTAGCCCATAAAAAACAAGCATTCTCAGAGATGCTCAAAGTGGGTGCAGCACAGAATAGTTGGATGTGCCAGGTGCAATTGTGGCAAAGCTGGACCATTCTCTCTTGTGTTTTCTGACTTACCATGGTCATGGTATAATCTTTTTAGGACTTGTCCTAGTGGGAAGATGATTTCTTCCTGAGTTAACAGTTGGATCTAAGAGGCAGAAAAGTTAGTAAAATTGTTTAGGCTATTGGTTTTCATGCACTGATCATATTTGCCTCTGTGTATTTGGTTGATTTACTTTTGTACTTTCTCAATTTTCACACACCTCTGCAGGTCCTACTGTGTGTGGCCAAAAATAGCTGCACCTTCTCAGTGCATTGACACTTCTGTAACCAGCTCAGCTGGGCAAGAAATGGAAAATAATCGAAAAATCAACAAGCACCAGTTTTTCAAAGTTTGGTTTGGTTTGGTTTGGTTTGGTTTGGGGAGGGTCTAGTTTGTGTTAAGCCAGGTTAGACTGAGGCTTTTGCCACACAGATAAGTGACTAAAAAAGGATAATAAAGGCAACTGGATGATGCATTACAGACTGTGTTCCCAGCTCTATCCCTCAGTAATCTGTTCAGATGGTCCATGCTTCTCTTCATTATCGTATGATGCTACTTATATTGCTGTCTGTGAAAATATGAGATGTTTCTGATAGATATGAAATGCTTGTGAATTTTAGATGAAAGGTGTGGTATAAATACAAAACCCTTGCCCATTTAGGAACAACATATTTTTTTTGTCCTCCTTAATACTACTAGATGCAGCAGTAGTCACTGCCAACAAATGCCAATTTCTAGCACTTGGAATATTTCAGCTCATCCCTCCTCAGGCCCACAGAAGCCATGTAGCAGGGTTTTTTGCTTTGTTGAGAGCTGGAGAGCAGGACAGTAGTTCTGGCATATGGGATACTAAATTCAGTTCCCCCTTCAGCTCCAGGTTCACTGTGGTACTCTGGAAAATTACTTGCTTTGGCCAAGACTCCCTTTTATAAACTTTAAAGAAGAGCACACCTTCCCTGCCTAAGGCTGATGGAAAGATAACTATGCTGAGAATTTCAGAGTGCTGAGCTCTGATGGAAAGTGAGAAAAGGCAGAAGAGTTGTTTATCCCTAGAGAAGGAACCAATTAAAGAACTAAAGAATTTCCTCTGGTGTGAACTCCAGCTGTTCAGATGGAACTATCATGTGATGCCTCCAGGCCCTGCAGCTCAGCCATGAATGCTGGACCTGGAGCAGCCTGCTATGGGGCTGGTCCCCAGCCTAGCCCTCCCTGGGACAGCTGTGTCTCATCCCAGCACTTAAAACATCAGCTAAACACTGCAGGTGAGAGGATGTGAGACATGCAAGTGGTTTTGAATTCCACCCAAGCCAATGCACAAAAGCTTGCTCTTTCCTTCTCCTCAGGAGGAAATACAAACTGTGCACCTCTGAGGATGTACATCTCCCTTTTCTTTCCTCAGATTGGGATAAACTGATCAAACAAGGCTTCCTGTAAAAGAAGAGAGAGGAAGAGGAAACCTGATGCTGCTACTATTTTTTAACAATAGGTATGGAGTGATACAGCAGCACACAGGCTGCCTTGAATGTAACACAGGAGAGCCTCTGTGGTGCCTCTTTTCAGGCCTTAATGGAAGACCCATCCCATAATTTTCCTTACAAATACCTTATGCCACACAACTGCCATTGGAACTGCCAGTCCTGGCAGCAGCAGCAGCCACTCAGTGTCAGTAATTGCTTTCCAGCCTCCAGCAATGTGCTGCCACTGCACTGGGAAACTGGGGACACTCCTGACCCTTGTAGGAGCAGGGAGCAGTGCTGGGACTGCTGAAAGCCCAAGCACCACTGGGACACTTCTCCAGATCTGACTTTCCTCACTCATCACTGCATGAGAGCACTGTGGAAATCTGGGGGATGTGCATTGAGTGCATATGGGTTAATTTCATCAGCTGCACAGGATTTTACACCAAAGGATGCTCTTGACTTTGGTTACAAGGGTGTTATCTAAGAAATGACACTGAGGCCAGTGGGTGATGTGATGGTGGCACCTACCCATGTTTACTGGGAATCAGCTCATTGTGCCTCCACTGGAGGAAACAGCAGCAAGAGCCATGTCACATTCTGTTTCTTGGGGTCTATCTGCTCAGTGTTAAACATAATTAACTTTAGTCATATCTAATTAGCTGATCTTTGGCCAGGACATGTATCTCAGATGGATGCTCACTCTAAAGATTTTTTTCTCATGTATCCATCAAGAATTCAAGACCAGATTAAAATAATCATGCAGCTCACTTCTGCAGAGAGGTGCAAATGGCTGCTGAAGGGGCTGACCTTCATCATGCTGCAGTGGCAAGAAAAATGCTGCCTTAGAGGTGGCTGCTCAAGGCTTTTATTACTTCAGGTGACCTATAGGCACTTTACTTACTGTTTGTGTAGACATTTATACAGTGCATTATGCATTAGTTTTGCAATAAAACTAATGAAGAATATTCAATAGATCCCAGGATGTCTTCTGTCAGTAAAAAAGAATTTTTTCCACAGCTTCTCTTCCATGACCTTTAGTTTGTCTTGTGAAGTACTACCATCAGGAACAAGAACATTATATTCATGTGGAAAGAAGAGTACAAAACATTCATATAGAATAGACAGTTTTGGAACTAAAAGTGTACAGGAATATTTGTGAGATACATGTGTGCCATGGAAATATCAGAAACCCAGGAGCTGAGAGTAGTAGTATTAGACTCTGAGTCCTTGTATTTATTTTTTTATGATCTCTAGACAGACAGTGAATTTTCCCTCATTTTTCTGTTAAGAGCTGTGTCAGTTTGAACTGGGAGAGTCCAATAATTGTACTTATATCTGTATGTCTGTTCTTGATGTGCCTATTTTTTCTCCTTTTTTACCATTTTCCTACAGGACTGTAGCCCAGGGAAATTATTTTTTCAGGCCTATCCTTGCCTTCTTTTTCTTTACTGCATAAAAGTTATAACTTAAGGCACTAAAGTCAGGTTGAACCTGATTTTTTTCTATTCCTTGGCACTCTTTAATGCTGACTGCTACCATCTCTTGAGTAGTGCAGTACGTGCTTTCCTACCAGCTACACACACTGACATATGGTTACCATCAATTTTATAGGGGCCTGGAAGCACAAGGGATTGTGTTCATTTATCCTGTTATAAAGTGGGGCACAGAATTTGTAACTTCTACACCAGTCACCAGTTCAAATGCAAACCCAGGGCAGGAGTGACCAACCTTGGTGTGGGACACGGTGGCTTTTGTGCCACTGGCTCTGTGAGACTGGTTCCCTCAGCACACTGAAGGAAGTGGTTTGAAGACAAAGAGGAGATATTTTATGGTTTATTCTGCAAAAGCAGGAGCAGGTCTGTACACTGGGTGATGTGAGGGAGCTGCTGAAGTTGCTGGCTGGTGGGGAATGGTGGAGCCCTCCATCACTGATGATCACTGACACTCCCCAGCTGGTATCTGCTCACCAAAGCACAGCCCCAGCTGGCACCATTCACAAAAGGCCATGAGGATGGGAGCCTAAGGGGTCACCAGCCCTTTTCTTATGCTTATAGTGATGTTGGAGGGTGAGCCTTCTCACAAATGTTACACTCAAAGTGGCATCAGGGTGTGGTGAGGGGAGGGACAGGTTCCAGGCTGGGTTTGGGGAGATAACCCTACATGCCCCCCAACCCCTGCAAGCCAGGAATTCATGTTTCAGAAACAATGCCTCTCCCTTTCACTTTGTGTTTTTTTCCTTTTAGTTCCCTCTGGGCTCTGGAAACATGCATTTTATTGCTACACAGCAACTTCCCTGAACTCTATCTGGAAGATTAATGGTTTATTGAAGAACAGGCAGGATTTAGATTGTCATCAAGAGACCCATAAAAGCAAGCATGTAAAAAGTGTTATGGAAACAGAGCGTGGCCCCTTGGAGTTTTCAAGGGTGGAAGCTGGGCTGTACACATGCCCTGCATCCTGCTCCCTCACCCCTTGCTGGGAGCACACGTGGAAGGGCAGTGGGAGTCATTTGTGCTGGAAATGAATGAGTCCCTTGCTGTGAAATTTACTGTAAGTGCACCTTTTCACATCAGCTGGGTTTTTTCCAGGCTAACTTCTGCCTTGTTGTGCGCGTGTGCATCTTGTACGTCACTGGGAACACACTAATGACCACCAGGAACATTTCTTTTGGAATCCTCACAGATATCCCTAGTGATCCAATTTGAAGCACTGCCTGGAAAATGATTAACTCCTCTCTTTGGTCTATGAGGGATTACATGAATCTGCTCTGCTGCTTCGGGCCACAGCCAGCTCGTTCCTGTAGACATCCTCGTGCTCCTCTCCAGGGACCTGAGCTCTTAGGAAGTCCTGCACGTAAGCTGTTGTTGCATCTGAGGGCCAAACTGTTCCATTTAAGCATGGCTCCATAAAAGTGACTGTGCTTCCAAGCCCTAGGGAAAGACTGGGCTGCAGGTTACCAGCTGACACAGTGAAAACAGCAGCCTGCTCTAACGCCAGCTACAGCCCTCAGCCTTTTTTACCCCTCATCTTTTTCACAGGGTTCATCAGTGGTGATATATTCTGTATGTGGAAATAATGGCTTCATAAGTATGCCAAGCATTGTTAGCAGTACATGGACAGTTACTGCAACCATTCCCCTGATTACTGAAAATTGGCTGAAGTTGCCTCTCTCCCCATGCTACCATGGGATCTGCATGATAAAGTCCAGACAGAGTTGAACAGGGAATGCTGGTGCTGTAAAAACACAGCTGGCTTAGAGAATGGGTTCCTTTGGTGGAGGTTTAAAAAGAACCTCTGCAGATTTGTTAGGACAGCTCATCCTCACACATATCATTTGCTCCATTAGCTTTGATCCAGCACCTTCCCTCAGTACTTCAGTTTCCATGGGCTCCCCTGCCCTCCTCAGCACCATGGGTCGCTTTCTGTATATCATAGTAGAAGCAGAAGTAAAATTAAAGTATTAAAAGAAATCCTATTTCTTTAGTTTTCCATACTTCTTCTCAACCCAGTAAAGGTGCAGGTTTGCTCTTGGCTCCTCGCAGCAGTGGGGTTCCCCTATGAATGGCCTCAAAAGAGCTCCAGTGGCCCTGGATCCTCTCAGTTTTCAGGCACGTCAGTGAGGTCTCCTCACTCTGAATCTGTTGGGTTTTTGGTCCAATTCACACCAGATTTCTCACCTTCAGCCACAGATGTCCTCAAGGTTAACCTGCAGCCTGCTTTTAACCTGCCGTTCATAGATGCTTGTTTTCCATTTTTCTCCCCACTGTGCCCTGGATCAGCTGCACAGGGAACAGGCTGCCCTGACACAGAGCCCTGACCCACATGGGGCAAGCTGGGACCTGGGGTGTCCCAACTCCCCCTTCCACCTGCTGTGGGGGTTGAGTCTGCCAGGGGTGAAGAGCACTGCTGCAGGGATGGGGCAGACATGAGCTATGGCCACACAATTGCCTTCACACAGGGCTTCTGTGCAGCCTCCAGCTGTTCAGTTCATGTGCATGGAGCAACTGGAAGTTATTGAAAAATCTCTTAATGACACTGATTGACTCTCAGAAGAAACTGTCAGGTGATAAAAGCCTTAAAATGAGAATTTCTGCCTCCAAGCAAGACCAGCAAGTGGTGTGCAGCTTGGTGAGGGCTCACAGCCCCCATGGGGCATCTCTAAGGTCTCTATAGGGCACAGCCCCAGCCAGTGCTTTTGTAGCTCCATAGCAGCCCCACAGGGGATCTCTGAAAGAATTGTGGGAGTTGCACCAAGCTTGTGCTCTTTGAGTCCCATAGAAGCCACAGGACCATTTGCCACGTGGCAGCCTGGGGACAGTGGTGGCTGCAGGGGATGGCAAAGGGCAGGGGCACAGGGTAGATGGCCCTGCCCTGGTCCATCAGCCCAGGCTGACCAAAGGAATAACAAACCCGGTGATTTCCTCCTTAATCACATCTCTCAGGTGCTGGTGCTCACAACTCTATGATCCTTCATCCCCCAAGGCCTGTGATTAGCCCTGAGTAGCTGTGTCAGGATATACTTCGTGGTTTAATTACACATCCCAGTCAGAGTAATGTCTTTAGTTGCTCAGCCTGTCAGGCCCCATTAGCTGAGAGCATCCACATCCCAGCACTGAGCAGAATGGTGAGAATGTGCCAGGCTTACCCAGTGAGTGCTTTATCTTTGCTGCATCCTTAACAAGCTGCTCTGACATCTCCACATCCTTTGCAGAGCTCCCTTGTGAAGGTACAGAATGATTGTCCCTGGTCCTGGGACTGGGCTGCCTGTGCTGTGCCCATGGAGGGGCCAGGGGGACATGGTCACCCTTGTGGTGGTGACCACAGCTGTGGCCTCGATCACAGGGTAATCAGAAAGCATTTCCTCCCACAGGCTGAGGTCTGCTTTAGCTTTGCCTTGTTGATATTTGTGAAACCTCTAATTAGCTGCCCTTTCATTTTGCTTTGTATCTGAGGTTGATACAGTGTCATCAGCTTTTCTCAGGAGTTTTAATATTTCCAGTGACTTATGAAAAGGGCAATTCTGTCAGGCATTTTGTGACCTTTAACTTGGGAGAATGTCATTCTTGAGGATGACTGTGGCCATTTTGTCTGCTGTGCTCCTCACAGTGATAATTTTGTGATGATGGTCACTCTAGAAAACCAGACTGTGGATTTTTAAGTGTGGACTAAGGAATCCCATAGTGAATTCCTTTCTATCCAACCTACATACAAAGAAAATCTTGTTTGTTGTCTAATGCCTATAGTGAGGGACCTCAAATGAGCCAACCGGCCTGCAAAGTCAGGAGGAAAAAAATCTGGTGAAGAGTAAATTCATTGGGAAAATGGTATTTAGGTCATCCCAAAACTATTTATGAATTCAGGTCAAAATTTCTGAGTATTTACTCCTGGGATTTATTTTTTCTTTTCTTTTTTTTTTTTTTTCCTGGGAGTGGATTATTTTTTCCTTTTACTAAACTCAGGAGTTAATGCATTTGCCCAGAAACTGGGAATCCCTCATAAAGTTTCAGTCCATGCTTGAGTGGAGCTGGATAATCCATTCCCACTGAATTGCCAGCACTTTTGAGTATGTTAGGAAGAAAGGGCAGTACACCCACAGTATGTCCCACTGGACTTGTGTCCCTACAGTATAAAATATGTATTTCCTGAGCCAGAGAGAAAGAAATTACAGACACTCCCTAGTATGGTGGCTAGCGAATACACAGAGGCAAGAATATATCAAATTTCTGCTATATAGTCTGCTCTGACTATAACTGGTAAAAAACTGTACAAGGACATTAAGACACTGTGAGATTTGCTCATCCTGTAGCCTGGCAGCCATAGTGCTCCCATAAGAGATGTGGGTTCTCTCAGGGCATAGGCAGAAATCAGTCTGGATCCATTGCTTCTTGGATTTATTCAAGGAATTAAATATCCTATCATTTCTTTTGCTCTTTAAGAAGCAAATGCTTTGTTGAAACAACCGTGTTTCAAGTAAAAGCCATGTTGGTTTAGTTTTCGGTGTGGAAATGTCAACTTAAACTTCTAAATCATCTTTTTGACTAAAAGTAGTTATTCACATGAATCTGGCAAAGTGGGGCCTCGTTTGCCAGCTGCTAAAGAAGGGGATACAAAGCAAGCAACTCAATTCACCAGAGCCTGCAGGCTGGGAGGGGAGATGTGGTAAACAGAGAGCTCAGGCAAAGTAATCTGGGATGTGGTTTGGGTGTCATGAGTCAGGCAGGCAATGGATAATAGGTAGTGTCTTTGGCAACTGTGTTAATATTTAAAAACAGCCTGAAAGCAATAATTGGATCTCACTGACTCCTTCAGTGTGCTTGTTAAAGGTGCTGCTAGCTACAGCAGACTTCCATGGTGCAAGCATGGGGGAAATATTCAGCTCATGAGGCAGAAGTCTGACCTCTTTTCTCCTCAGTCTGTCCTAAGCATAGAAGAAAAAGTGGAGCTAGGCTGACATTTATTTTTCTGAGAAGAAACCAGCCTGTCTTTAAATTGTTCTTTGGGTTTTTCCATCTGATTTTATAAATGACATGTTATTTTACTGCACCCTTAACTGGAAACAGACCTTAGATTTTGATGAGAATATGTTCTGTCTTTTTCTCAGTAGCTGCTAGTACTGGGGAAGAGGTGGTGGGCAGAATGTTAGGGGTGAAATCCTACCAAACACAAATCCATAAGTACAGGCTTTTAGATCAGTTCAGGACAACTCTCAGCATTCTCTGCTCATTTCCTTATACATCTGTTTTCAGTGGGAAAAATAAAATTCCTTTCAGAGTCAGGAAGGATGAAAATACTGGGCATAACCTATAAGAAAGCTTGAATTTCAGCTGCATTTCTGCAGTTTTTCCCAGTTAGCTAATGGGGCAGCTAATAGTGGTGTAGTAACATCTCAGAGTGTTGGTGCCTTTCTCCCCCATCCAACCTGATCCATGCAGCAAACAGCTGAGAGGTCCCCCCATGGCAGGTGTTGCAGACTGGAGAGAACCTTCACAAGCATCTCTGAAGAGTGCTGCATTCCTGTAGGGTCTGGCTGCACAATGTCATACTGGGGAGAGGGAACAGCCCAGAGTGTGGTGGTGAAGCTAACAGGACACTGCATGGTGGGTCATGTCACAGCTCTGTACCTGACACTGAGTGCACTGAGACACTGAGATGGACCAGAGCTCATCAGTTTGGATATTTTACATATCTTTGAGGAAAGTACCATGCAGTTTTAGCCTCAGTGGATGTGGCCGGTGCCTAATCATTCCCTGTGTGCCTGAATTTTGTGCAGTAATTGGTATTTGGTGTTTGCTTCCTCAGATTTGTTGCAGGTTAATGCCCAGCCACTGAGCTCTAATTCCTGTGTATATTAGGATGTGCTGATATTTGAAGGGAAATGTGTAATATTCTGGTTTTGAATTTGTAAATGAATGCACAGCTTTCCTTGGTTGCTGGCTGACAGAGAATGCAGGAGCCAGCATAATCAGCAGTTCCAGGATTTATCTCTAAACAAATACCAACAAGAGAAAAGCAGCAGTGCAGCAGCTTGCACTGGATATAATTCTCATCAATTCAGTGAGTAAGCACACAGGATTTGCCTTATGAGCTGCCAGACCATGGACAGTCTCCAACCCCATGGCACTGCAGGGCTATCAAAGTTCACTAAATGCATTTACCTGCTAGCACTCTGAGGCCAATATTCCTGCCTTAATCAAAGTACAAGCCCTGTTGGACAACAGCTTTGATTTACAGCTGCATGGCAAAGACTGCACAAAATTTATTTATTCTTTTTTAATTCAAGAGAAGCCTAGAATAACAAGATAGTCAAAGGGGAATTTTAATGAGCTTGATCTCAGCAGAGGATTTCAACTGAAGCACATGGCTCAGAGACAATATCAAAAGGTGACATCCTTTACTCTTTTCCTCTAGGGGCCAGAGCTGCTTTTCTCCTTCCAGGAGCCTGGGACTGCCCAGTGCAGCCCTGGCACAGCTCTGGGGTGGGCTGTGGCTGCTGGCTCAGGTCCTGAGACAGCCCAGGACAACTGGGGGACTTGTCCTTGCTCTGGGACTGATGTGCCAAATCTCAGCTGCAAAGGAGATCCTGGGCCATGGAGGCAGGTGTGGGTGAGGCCAATCAGGGTAATTAAGCTTATTAGTGCCCCCCAGGAGCTTGAGCTCCTTTCCTACAGCTCTCCGGGGATGGAAAGCAGGAAGATGTTACTTTAAGTACTGCTTCTGTGACTGGAAGGTGTGTTTTTGATTCTTTCCCTAGCTCACATTTGTGATTTTAAAAATAATTTTATGTGACCTGGAATATTTTTTTGCAGTAAGAAAGCTGTCAGGCTCTTATGGTGGAGGAATTTTAAGTATGGTGAGATCGATTGTGATACCTTAGCATGTAATAACTGATCTCTGTGGGACAAGAGTTTTTCCAATTCATAATCCTGCTCAGTTTTAGGGAGGTTTGTCTGTAGATGCCTGTTACACATCAGGAAAATGTGCCCTCTGTCTTGTGAGCTGCTCAGAAAGGGTGAAAGGGGCCACCCCTGTAGCCTGTCAAAGGTGGGTCAAGTCTAGGAGATCATGGGACTTCAATTCTGCTGCTTTGCCTGGGGTGGCTGGGAACTCTCTGGTGCTTTGCATGGCAGTGAGTTCTTTTTGCTGCAAAGCCAGGGTTTGAAAGCTGAGATGAGTCACCCCATCAGGATGCTGCTGTGTCTCAGTCCCCCGCAGTCGCTGAGTGACCCAGCAGCAGTGTGTGGGTGGGTGCAGTGGTGTGTGTCCCCAGCTGTCCCCAGCTCACAGAGGATGTGCACACGGGATGCACTGGGCTGACAGCCCGGTGCTCCTGCAGCAAGGGCTCATGTCTGGGGCTCTGGGGCTCACTGCTTCAGTCTTTGGCTAAAAGCTCCTGTGCTGGTGTGCTCACACCTCTGGGGTTTGCTCCAGCTCAGGGGAAGTGCAGGGAAAGAAGGAGCAGGAGGCAGAGTCACAGATGGTGGCACAATTACCACAACTGCACTGGGCCAGGTCCAGCTTCCAGAAACTGAAGACAAATCTTCACGTGGAGGATTTTTTGTGATTTGGNAAGTAATTAATTGTTCTAAGCAGATGAGTCAGTGAAAGGGGCTACAATTGGATTTCAGATATATCCTTTACATACCCATTTGTACACCATGTTCACTCCTCCATGTGTGTGTGGTCCTGTGGCGCAAGAGCAGAACCCCTGACAGCAGGGGAGGTTCCATCAAAGGGCAGCCAGGGCGGTCTGAGAGCCAGGGTGGCAATCTCAGTGTGCTGCTTTGTTCTGGTGTTTCACGTGGAACACCAACACCTCTGAGAACACTGGCTCTGTCCCAGAGCACAAGTTTCTTGAGTCCTGTTACGTACTTTGGGAGGTGTTAAAAGTCTTCTGGAGCACAATGAGCAGGGAACTCTGAGACGTGGCACACTGAAGGTGGAAAGAAGTACATGTTTTTGTTTTTAAATATCTGTTCCTTGGAAGCTGTGGAGTACACTAAGGGGTCCTTCCTGTTGCCTTTCTTCCCAAGCTTTTGTGTGAATTTCTGTCTTAGAGCAGCAGCTGCCACTTGGAATTTGAAGGAAAAATTGCAAAAAACAGTTATTACCAGTGGTTTGGGCTTTGGGCACTGCTTTTATAAAAGGAATGGGAAAAGTTGCCTGGAAAAAACTTGCCAAAGCATGATTATTACCTGGGGATCTGCCTGTGAAAAGTGATGTGAAGTCAAACTCAAATCTCGGAATCTAATAAATTACTGACAGAAGAGGCTCCAAAAAATGCGAAAATTTGCAAAAAATTCTCAAAGCCATTTTTAAAAATCAGAAGTTATGAAAATGGCAAATTCTGCTCATAGAGTTCATATTGTCTTGCTTTTCATTTGTTGTTCGTGTTGCCATGGCACAAGAGCAGTGTGTGGAGGTAAAAGGAATACTCTGTGCTGCCCTTGCCCTGAGAGAGAGCAGGGTGCCACCCCCTCGAGTCCCTGCAGGCAGGGCAGCTGCTGCTCCATGCAGGTGTAAGCTGGCATCAAGCTGTGCTAGACATGGTGCTGTAAATTTGCTGCTGCTGTCACCTCCCTGTTCCCTGTACCTTTCTGTGTAATGGCAGCACAGCCCTGGTTGGCATTTTTTTCTCTCTGAAGTGGGATCTGCCATCAGGACTTTGCAGTCTGGGAGCTACTCCTCCTATGCAGGTCTTGGTGCTCCACCTGCCTTATATTCATAGTTTTCTCTCATTTTCAGGTACTGCCTCATTTTTGGGTGCAATCCCACTTTCCTAGAGGCACATTCCCTGTTTTTATTCTTGTAATCACAGCTTTATTAGGGTTTAAAATGATCAAACTGACCACTGTGGTCTCTTGCTGAAAGAGTTGCTGAGCAACATATGTCAGGGTGCTGAGACACTATGCTGTGCCAGCATTATCCTGTGCTCCCGTGGTTTCACTCCTTTCTGTATGCATCCATTCTAGGGTATTCTTGGAGATACTGGGCTAGATGGCTTTTCTGGTCTATCAGGTAACAGCCATTATTATCTTCCTAAGCTTTACACACATACCTTACCTAGGGGAAAAATAACTACTTACACAGAAAAAGCTTATTAAATTATTTTTGCAATTGTAACAAGATGCTGCATTAATGATGTTGTAAGCTGCTCAAATCTATTGGATAATCACAGTGTGATAATCACAGTTAGACTTTAAAGGGATTATTCTCAGCTAATGAAGTTTGCATCCTTTTATTCTGCAAAAATCGAAGGAGACATCTACTCTTCCTGTTGTACAGCTAAAGTGAGCAGAACTTGGTAGCTGAAAGCCTTGAGCTGATATGCATGGAAACACAGAATGACAATATTTTGAGTCACTCTCAGAGAGGCTGCAGGTTCAGCAAATGTGAGGCAGTAAAACTGTATCTCCATGAAAAGAAAGTAGTTTATGCAAACACTGCTCAGATCAGCTAGAGGCTTGCAAGCTGTTACTGGCTTTGCAAATTAATAATTGTGTGAGTAAACCATGACTTCCAAACAGTTTGGCCTTTCACAGGTGTACAGAAAGGCAGGTGCAACCAAACACAGGTCATGGGGAGAAAAGAATCTTCTCACACTTGTAGTGAAAGCAGTTTGTGACACTGCTGGAATTTATCCCACTGACAGGTCTGTGGATAAGGAGTTTAGACAGAGACCCTTAGAGATGGGAAGAGTAATCAAATTAAGAACTGATTTTTAGCTTGTGTGTATTATGAAGGTTACCTAAACTGTGAAGTCGCTTTCTAGCCACTTGCTTCCAAAAAAGTGATGTGGTTCCCTGTGATGTGCCACTTTTGGAAAGGGGCCAGTTCTGAGAGATGCAAGGCATAAAGGGTAGGTGAAACTTATTGCCTCAGACTGAAATAATTGTTTAAAAGTGAAGAAGGATTGTTTGGGTTTGTGTGTCACCTGTACAGGTAAATAAAGGGCTTGGGTATTTATCTTTGCTATAAAGGAAGCTGATATCACTGCAGTCAAAACTTTCAGGTCTACTTAAGGACAGAATTTAAAGAATTTTGACTACACAAAGGCTCTGAAATTGCTGTTCCGTTTATTTTTAGAAAGTTTTTACTTTCTCATACTACCATAGCAATGAGTGCTGCTGAGGTCTGCCCTTGGGCACAACTTTCATGTGTCTGGGTCTGTTTGCAAGTGCTTGGTGGGTCCTGGCAGCACTGCAAACCAAGGCATGCTGAGGCAGGCTCTGTGTGAGGCTCACTCTCAGGTGAGCAGTGGTCTGCATTGAGGTGTCCATGACCCCTCCAAACTCCAGATAACTCCAACAGTTCATTGTTCTATGGGTATAAATGGTGCCAAACAAGCAGAATGCACTGACTGTGCCTTGTGTAAGCACAAGGCAGAATTGGGGAAGGGCTCCTCAAAGTGGTGTATTTACAAACAGTAACCTAGGGCTTATGCTGTAGGTCCCTGGTGTACTGGTTTAATACTTCCAAACTCGCCCCAAAGCCAGTGTGTGTGAAATTGCTGTGCTCATGTGCAGCAGTGCTGAAGAATTCCACTTGCTGGGGCTGCTGAGGGTGGCTCCAATGGTTACAGGCTCTGACAAAGACCAAGCCTGGCTGTCCTTGGGGCAGGCTCACTGTGTGTGAGGAGCCAGGCAGGCACTTCAGGCACCCAGGGCTCCCTGGAGCACATGGGGCTCGCTGCACACACAGTGACAGCACCTTGCTGGCTTGTCAGGGACATTGCTGTGGGTGCCCCATATGCTCTTACGGTGTCTCTAGTGTTCTCTAGAAATAAGTGGTACTGAGAGAGCAGACCTGTTAAACGTAAGGACAATGCTGAGAGAGTGACTCTTCTTGTTGCCTGGTGCTTTGCTTTCTCCAGTGCCAGGGAACACTAACATGCATTTTCTTCAGTCCTATCAGATCTTATAAATGGATTTCTAATCTTAAAACTCCAGTTTAATCCCAAAGTACTCTAAGAGACTGAATTCCAGTCTCTCAAATCTACTTAAGGCTTCTACCATTTCTTATTCTTTTCTGACTGTGCAAAATCAGTTCATTTTATTCTTAATAATGACCCACATGGCCTAATCACACAGTCCCAGAGTAGACCATGTATATATAGACTTTATGTGGTGCAATTTGTGTGTCCTGAGAAAAAACTGCCCCTGCTGCATTTTATGGCTACAATTTAAAGATTCTTGTGGCTCATACCTATCTGACTTTCTTAGCTGAGCAGAAAGTCTGAGCAAAAATAACTCAAAAACCCCAGTAGCTTTATCTTTCAGAGTGGATAAGAACAAAGTGTTAAATGTGTGCAGAGGCAGTGCTATCTTATTTCATTGGCATGGATGCTGCTTTTAGGATTGTTAATTCCTGCTGCCTTTTATCATTGAGATGAGTCTGCAAATGTGTTTTCCTTTCTTTATTCTATTGTATTATGACTCAGAGACTCGTTTAAATATCTGAAGAAAACATATAGATCATCTAATTCAATCAAGACTGGATTGTAGATATTTAATTGCCTTATCTGACAGAATTCAACAGAAACTGAGCACACTAACGTATTTGAAGGTCTGAGGTTTTGTTTTTGTTTTATTTTGGTTTTGTTTTTTTTTTT
>VZTT01059733.1:57324-73532 GCA_013400855.1 Buphagus erythrorhynchus | reverse complement strand
TTCTCATAGAAGCCACCTCTGTGCCTCCCCCTGCCAAAAACCAGGCCGTGCAAAACCAGTACACCTGGGCAGCCTGTTTCAGTGCTTGATCAGCCCTTCAGTGAAGATGATTTTCTTAATATCCAATCTATACCTGCACTGGAACAACTTGAGGCCATTTCCTCTTGTTCTATTGCTTGTTTCTTGGGAGAAGAGACCAACACCCAGCTCCCTACTGCTTCCTCCCAGGTACTTGTAAAGAGCAATAAGGCCTTCCCTGAGCCTCATTTTCTCCAGGCTAAAAAGCCCAAACTGCCTCAGCTGCTCCTTATAGAATTTGTTCTCCAGACCCTCCACCATCTCCATTGCTCTTCTCTGGACACTTCAGTTCCAGTACTTTAATGTCCCTCTTGTAGTGGGAGGCCCAAAACTGAACCCAGAATTTGAGGTGTGGCCTCAGCAGTGCCAGGTACAGAGGGATGGTTGCTGCCTTCATCCCACTGGGCACACTGGTGCTGAGCTTTGTGCTGCTCCAATTTCACTGTCAGTAATAATGTGCTATGTCTGAATATGCCTTTTTGGGCTTCTGTGCACTGAACCTCAAAAATCCTGAGCCCTGGAAACTCTCTCTGCTCTTATTTTTTAGATGAATCTGGTAAATAAATCAACTTGTGTGGTGCTATCCCAAATCCCCCCACCTGAAATGGAAGACACTTCATCCAAGACAGATTACTTTGCCAGTTCCAGGAACTGACATCTTGCTATGAAAGTAATAATAAAGAAACAAGAACAGGCTACTCCACACTCCACCAGAAACAGCAGGCTGCCTGCTCCAGAAATTCTGTCTGTTTGCAATAGCATCCTTAGCAACCAAAAAATCACACAAGACAATTCCTGTAGGTGAGGTGTATCCAAGCAGCCAACATTTCAAATGCAAGCTTTTCTTGTGGGCCTGAAAAGCTAATTTTTCTACAAAATACTTGAATTTATTTAAAAGTCTTATCCAAGATATCTTTCTCACTCACAGATTTAGCATATCAATGTTCCTGGGAAGTCATAATCATTGCTTTCATTCTATAGATTTCCTTGCCCTCTAACAACTCAGATTGTGTGTTGTCTCAACCATTCCCTTCAAGTCAGCTCTGACAGCTGAGTCAGACCAGAAGAATGGTTGAATTAAAAAGCCTGACAATCCTCTACCCCTTATTCAGCCAATAACCTCATTTGTTCATTGATTGGAAATTAAAGATGATAGAAGTGCTTTTATTATTTTTGTTGGTGATGATCTACAACTCTGCTATTTTGTGCAAACCTCTCTATTACTCACTTAGGGCCAAATTACTGTGGAGACAGAACAGGAAAGCCCATAATAAAATACAGTAAAAATGTCAGAGAGGAATCGGTTCCAGCCAGGCAGGGGTATCCTACTGGTGTTCACAGTCCAGCTGAAGGTTCACACCTTAAAGTCCCAGTGCTGACTGTTCCTTTTTGCAGCAACATGCAGAAGGATGTTTGCAGGATGTCATTTGTTCAGCAGTGGGAATATAGCAGCTGCTTCTCTGGCTGCAGAGAAGGACTGTACTGCCTGGGGTGAAAATGGATATGTCAGTCCCCCACTCTGCTAAAACTGAAGCTAAGGCTCGTGTTAGCCTCATTGTGTGTTCTGCTTATAGATGAAATGTTCTCAGTGGTTCAAAATTCATATTTTTGCTCTCCTAATTATCCCTCAGCTTAGCTTCTGATATTGGAAAATTATCCTCTAATTCTCTTCCTTTAATCAGATGGTTTATATTTTTAAAAATTCTTGATTATACTAATTTTCATATCCCCACTTAAACATAGTTAGCATTTGCTGACCTCTATCCCATGTTAAAAGAGTGATGAATTGATGCAGCCACTCCAGCTGTTCAGTAAATATTTTCCACATTTCTAGAGTGGATTATTCATTCAATATGAGATTTAAACTTCAGTATCTGAAAGACTCCTTTTAAAAAATGTTCTTCACACTTATTCATCCAGGCTTTTGACATCTAAAATGTTGTAATTGCAAGATCTGAGGTGCTTCTAAATAAAAAGTCATTTCACAAACACATTCTGAAGGTGGGACGTGGAGCAGGCTGTGTTCATACAGGCTGCTCTACAAATTGTGAATGACTCCTGAACTCTATCTCAGAACATCTCTCTTCACCTCACATCATCTCCTCTTGTGAAAGATGAGCTGTTAAAATGCCTTGATCCAACCTTCAGGGGAGTATATCTTTGAATATTCTAAAAGGTTTTGTTTCCACTTGCTCTGAATATTTACAGCAACATTCTGACCTTTTGTTAATGCCCATTACCCCTGAACCATATCCACACTTTTGATGATTTTTTTATCAGTCCTCTTTGGGAAGCATTGTCCTGAACTTATGGTGAAGGGTAGGACTCAATTCAGAACCTTAAAACATCCAGAGGAATTATTGGCAAGTTTGTTAAAAAAAGAGCTGAAGAGGAAAAAACAAAAATCTAGTATTACACATGGCTAATTATTTCTCCAAACAAAAAGTTTTCTTCTAATTTTCCACAGAATTATTTTTACCTGAGCAATCAGAGTTAAAAACATGTATTTGAGGCTTCAAAACCAAAATCTATTTGAGTTATCTCGGTTCACATAGCCTTTCTTTACATCCTTTTTTGGATAGTAAAGCCATTAATAGAATATTGATATTAAGGGAGAAAAACAACAAGGACTAAGAAGAGAAAAAAATCCTTCAGTTTATCACTAGCTCACTCTCAGACAGACAAATATTTTCTTTCTTTTATGGAGGACAACAGCAGTATATGAGAAAAAACTGCCTAAACATTAAGGGCATTTCTTTGGAATGCCAAATAAAAGCTAACTGGCAAAATGAAAAGACAAATTGCCCCCAGGCACCCCAGCTGTACGAATTGGCTGTCTGAGGGCCCAGAGAAGCTCCTTAGACACTGAGTGCTTGCTACTCTTTCCTGAGGTAACCAGCATGCAAGTATGGCAGAGGAGAAAAAAAGCATTTTTGAGAAAAGACCAGGTGTTCACAGAACAACCCCCAGTTGTAGGACAGTAGGATGTTCTATAAAAGAGCCATAGGATGGAGGCAAAACTGGAAAGAAAACTGTGCTAGGAAATTAGTTATCAGTGGTCAACCATCAAATTAAAATGATGTAATGAGAGGGATATCCCAGGAGCCTGTCCTGTGTCTGGCTCTCTTCCATATTTTCATTATTTACTTGGATGGTGGAATAGAGATTGTACTTTGTATATTTATATCTGACTCTAACCCAGTAGGAGATAGAAGTGATTTGGAGGACAGGAATCAGACTCTGAATAAACTTTCAGAAACTGGAATTGTCTGAAAAAAACGGATGAAAAGTTCCATATTCATTTCTGCATTTCAGCTGCTTAAATACAGAGTGAGAAGTGATTGACTCAAGAGCTTTGCAGGATCTGGAGTTGTCACAAGCTGAATGTCAGCCAAAGGCATCATGTGGCAGCAAAAAACATCCCAGCATGCTGGAATGTGTAAACAGGAGGGTCATCTGTAAGATATACAAAGCAATCCTTCTGCTTTACTTGAGGCTGATAAAACCTCAGCTAAAGCATTGAGTCGATACAGGGACTGATTTGCACTCAAGTTGGAAAGAGTCTATATGAAGCATGTGCCCTAATCAGGACATAGCAAAAGAGTAGTTGGAGGAAATGGAATGGCCAGAAAGGAAGACTGAGGTAACTGATCAACAGTTTTCAAAAATGCAAAGACCAGGGTAATAAGGAGGGCAACAGACAATTACAACTCTCTCTATAACATAAAGGGTGTGTACATCTTAAAGCAACTTTTACATACCACTTATCTGTTTTGCAGTTACTATGGCTCACAAATAGCAAAACATTCTAAAAAGTCACCAATATATTACTTTTGTATATAAAAATCTGTGCTCCTTATATCAGGAAAAAAACTTGACTAGAAAAGTAGACATCATTTGTAGGACATTGATAACTTAATCTTCTAGCTATTTCATTTTAGACTTGCTTCCTTTATTCTTTCTCACCAATATCTACCATATTAACCTCTTTCATCACATTACTTTTATCCTTGTATGCCATACACTGTCCTTCCTCCTCCAACCCCTGAAAGGTTAATATATGAACAAATTTCTGTCAGTTTTCCACTGCTGTGGACCCAGGCATCATTCTCAAATGACTTGAGTTCAGTGGCTGGTATTCTCATCAGCCACGAAATATCTTTTCCTTCACCATAAGGAATGAGAGAGAAGTCATCTCCCTTTTCTCTAACCCAATTCATTCAACTGAACTCACCACAACATGGTACTCTCCCAAACACCTAACTACATTGCTGTGTTTGAATGTTTTTATATTCCTTTGGCATGATAGATGACAGCATTTTCTCCTTCAGCACACTTGCAGGACCCAGAGCACAGTAATCATTCACAGAAATACAGTCCTGGCATCCTGCTGAGTAATTCCTTAAGGCCAGGAATTGCAGTTCAATCCCCTGTACAAGCACCTAACTTTCTGGAACGTGGTCTTTTACCCAACTTTATTTCATGAGCACTTCAGTTAATAACTCACATGTGGGGGGGATATAAAGTGGTGGAAATAAGTAGTATTCATGTTCAACTGGAAGTACTTTTCTGTGTGAGAGATGCACAGAGCAATGAAAACTAAAATGCCTCCCATAGGTTACCATTTCCCCAGTTCTCATGGCACAACAGAGGTGGGCCCTCTTCCTTAAGCTTCTCACAAAAACCTGTCCTTGGCAGTAGGCTGCCAGCATTCACACTGAGGGGCATGGAGGAGAGCTCATGATTCAGCCTCCTCCCTCTGCCCTGCAAACATCAGTACACAGCAGCCATGAGGAAGTGAAAAGCTTCAGGACCATAAGTGAACTTCAGCAGACATTTACTAAGACAAAATACGTCTCAGCACTCCATCTCCTCTAGTTTCCTAAGCATGCCTTGGGCTTCTCTCTGTCTCTGAAGAGGTCTTCACAGGACCTGAACATCATTTCTATGAGATATTCAAAGACTGCTACTGATTCATTGCCTTGTTATGAATGTCTTTATTGGACTATTTCTCCTGGTCTGCCCACAAGTGTTCTTCAGGAAGACCTATTCTTGAATTAAAGCAATTTAAATAACACCAGTTCTTGAAAAAGTCAGTGAAACACTGCAAGAATATCCACTGAAAGATGTCCTTAATTAGCACCCTAGAGACTGGGTGCAGTACAAGTGAAAGGTTACTAACTGAGCCAGCCTGTGCACAAGTGTTTCTCAAGGCTCCAGTGACTCAGTGATGGCCCATGAGGTGGCAGGGGGCACAAATCAAATGCTAGCCCAGCTCACTTCTGCTTGACTTTTGGACCCAGCATCTGGCAACCCCAGGCAGAAATCTGAGTACAAGTGGCTTGTGCCTTTACATGCACAGTAGTGGGGATAGCCAGATATGCTGTGCAGCCTCCACCTGTGCTGCTGTGTAGCCTCCAACCACCGAGCACCCTTGTAATAAAAATTCTGGGTAGAAGAGATGGTTAAAAACACCACCCTTTGTGGGTCCACAGGTCTTTTCTTAAAGCCCTCCAATATTTCTTGTCAGATAATACTGGTCCAGGCTGAATTCAGCCTTCTAACAATACATCTCTCATGCTCTGGATACAGGGGTATTTTCAAATCAGCATTGCCAAGGGCATGCTATTGGGTACAGCTCCATCAGGATTGCAACACATTTACTGTGAAAGTACAGAAATAAAATTTTAAAATTAAGCCAGTGTAAAATGAGATGGAAATATTTTATAAGAAGGCTACTTTTTTTTAAACTTTAATTTTCATGGAAGACACTAAATTTAGTGTTCTATGAATATAATTCTGTCTTCAAAACTTGTACATTATCTGAGTTTAATAATAAATACAAAAATATTGTAAAAAGTTCAACATCGTTGTTCATTAAGACACCATCCATTTTGTGAAAGTTCAGCTTCATTTTACATTTCTGTACCTTTATATTTATACTTCAAACATGTTTTAACAGTATAAAACATACTGTTTTATACTAAATAGAAAATTTTTCACTTTATACTTTTAAAAACGATTGTTCACTGCATTTTAACATGGCTGTATAATAAACATTTTTTGTAGGAAGTTCATCTCACTGGTTCAAATGGAGTGGCACTGTCTGCAAGGTCTCATTTCAGAATTATTGCGCTTTTATCCTTTTTGTCATGCCACAAGTTGTGAAGTCCAAAATATTTACCTTTCTGATTGTCAGTCTTTCCTTCATAGAGATTCTGAGTGAAGACAAAATAGACAACTTGTTTTGTTGAATCAATAGAGGCATATTATCACAGCAAGATTATAATTCAGGTGTACAATACCTGCATTTTACAGCACACAAAACTGAAACTGCCATGTGCTGTGTGTCACAGTAGGTAACTAATATCAACAAAGTACCAGAGTCTTTGTTCAAATACTGTTGTATGGGTCTAACTTCAATCCATAAAAGCAAGGCAATTCAAAGTTAAGGTTTAAACTCTATCCATAATCTACTCTCTTCAGGAATTGCATAATGAATGCAGCTGAATTCTCATCTCAGGCCTTTGCAGCTCCATGTTGCCACACAAACAGTGAGAGAAAGCAAACCTACTGTTACACTTACATGTAGATTCCTATCAATTGCTTTATATCTGATAAGGATACCATCTACTGGCATTTGTATTTACTTGAAGCCAAAACCTGAGGCTTTGGAGACATGTTGTGATCATTGCATAAGGTGTTTGGGATGAATGAGTTTAGATAAATTAGTATTTCTCTTTGCTTTTTGGGGCATACTGGAGTTTTGGGTCTTCACAGCCAGGTTTTTGCAGTGGGGGGTTATAGAGGTGGCTGCTGTGAGAAGCTGCCAGAAGCCTCCTTCATGTCCAGCAGAGCCAATGCCAACCAGCTCTATGGAGGATGTGCTACTGGTCAAGGCTGAGCCCATCAGAGATAGTGGTAACACATCTGTGATAACATCTTTGAGAAGAAGAAAAAATTTATTGCACAGTTGTAATTGTGCTCAGAGAAGAGCAGAGTGAGAATATGTGGGAAGAACAGCCCTGCAGACACCAAGATCAGTGCAGAAGGAGGGGCAGGAGATGCTCCAGGAGCTGGAGCTGAGGTTCCCCTGCAGCCCGTGGTGCAGCCCATGGAACACCACAGAGACCCACCTGCATCCAATGGAACACCACAGCTCTGTCCCTGCAGCCCATGGAACACCACAGAGATCCACCTGCATCCAATGGAACACCACAGAGATCCACCTGCAGCCCATGGAACACCACAGAGATCTACCTGCATCCAGTGGAACTCCACAGAGACCCACCTGCATCCAATGGAACACCACAGCTCTGTCCCTGCAGTCCATGGAACACCACAGAGGTCCACCTGCAGCCCATGGAACACCACAGCTCTGTCCCTGCAGCCCATGGAACACCACAGAGACCCACCTACAGCCCATGGAGAAGCCCCATGCCAGAGCTGGATACCTGAGAGCAGGCTGTGAGCCCATGGGAGGCCAGGCTGAAGCAGGCTCCTGGCAGGGACCTGCAGACCCATGGAGAGAGAAGCCCATGCTGGAACAGGTTTCCCTGTAGGATTGGTGGCACTGTGGGGGACCCATGGTGGAGCAGGCTGTGCCTTAAGGACTGCACCCTGTAGAAGGGTGACCCACACTGCATCAGTTTGTGAATAACCATTGCCTGTGGGATGGATTCACACTGGAGAAGTTCATGGAGAGCTGTCTCCCATGGGAGGGACTCTATGCTGGCAGTGGAAAGATTCCTCTCCCTGAGCAACATCAGGAATAACTTGTGATGAGCTGACAGTAACCTCCTCTTCCCTGCCTGCTTATGCAGAGCTGGAAGGAGGGAAGGGTGGGGAAAGCTGTTTTTAAGATTTTTAAAGTTTTTAAAATTTTTTAAGATTTATGTAACTTCTCTTTATCTTGCTCTGATTTTGTTAGCAATAAATTCAATACATATTCCCAGTTTTAGTCTGTTTTGCCCATGTCAGAATTTGGTGAGTGATCTCTCCTGGCCCTTACCCTCCATTGTATTTTCTCTCCCCCATCCAGTTGCAGAAGGGAGGGATAGAGGAGCTTTAGTGGGTGCCTGTCATCCAGCCAGAGTCAATATATAGAGGTAGGAAAACATCTGTTTTGTGAACTTGTGGCAACAGGAGCAGACAGTCTTATGTTGATTTCTGCGTCTTTTTGAACTGCCATTATCAAGAGACAGGAAAAACAGGGAATAGAAGTCTACATTGAAACCAAAATAAACTGGCGTTAGTGGTTTCCAATATCAAGAACCTTTCCCTTCAGCCTGTGATTTTAGGCAAACAAGAATACAGTGTAGGAAGAAAAATGGTCTATTTCCAGCTGAAGATACAGAGGGCAGTATAACTAATGTCATCATACCTGAGCTAAGAAGTTTGTTTATACAGCAGAGATCAGATTTCAGGCTTGGAAACAAAGGTTGGTTGTGAAAACTGATCAACTCATCGTGATTCTGTGTTACTCCTATGAATAACAATTTTTGCCCCCCATGAATGCATCTGCTACCAGGGCCTTACATCTCCCACTGCTCAAAGTCAAAGTTTTCCTGATTTCAGGAAATCAAATTCTGCTCCAGGCTGCCCCACTTCTCAGGAATCTTAATTGTTTGTAGCTTTCTTTGTAGTACTGTCAGGACTAGGGTTTTGTAGCTTGTCCACAGATTTTGGAGTTAGCAGAAAGGAGAAAGCTCTATGTTTTTCACAGGGTATAGCTGTGTCATGGAAACATGAAATGAGAGCACCCTGGGAACTGCATCCTCCTTCCCAGGGGCATCCTTCCCCAGAGACATCTTTCTACATGCACTATTTAACTACTTTCTTCTTTTTTTATTTATTTTTTAGTGCAGGTTTCAATGATATCAAAGCTCTGATTAACTAGTGGCAGAATGTGAACCAGTATGGATAATCTGTAGCTGCACAATATGCCATATTGAAAAACTTCATAAGCACCAAAACAGCAGTCTCAAGCATTAAGATACTTTCAATTTTTGACACAAAGAGACCTGACTCTACAGTTTCACACGTCCACATGAGCTTCTCCTTCAAGCTGTCACTGGAAAAAACAAAGCCATGATGGGAGCTGGGACATGACAAGATATTACTGCAGAACAAATAAAATCAGTGCTTGGACTTTGTACTGCAGAAGTATTCATCCTTTTTTATTGCCTCGAAGAACAAGCCTATTCTTCTAACCCAAGTAGATTAGTAAACAGTACATTCAGCTTTCAGAGACCTTCAGTATGTCTGCAAGGCTTGTGATGTAGAATAATGTAGGTAAAAAGAAATGCATGGAAATTTTAGTAAAAACAGATACTGAAGTATTGTAGTTGCTTACCTTCTCTCTCTGTTGTGAGGAAGATCAGAGAAGTCTTTTGTGCTGCTTTTATTTTGAACCTATTTATTGCCGAATATGGGAAAAGATTAGTTTGCTGCTCATTGTGCCGTTGGTTTTGTGATTCTATGAAAACCCCCCAAAAGTCTGCATGCAAAACCAATGAGGTAGAACATGTTTGACAAGCTTAGTTCCAACTTGACCAATGTAGCAGGAAAAGACTTTAAAATCATTGCCTCTCTTCAACAACAATAGTACATACAAGTGTTTACAAGAGGATTAAAGGCTGCTTTAGCAATTTGTATTAAAGATTCCTGTGTCAGACAAGTTTTATCACAAAACCTGTTGGAGCACTATGCAGCTGATCAGATGCGAACAGAAGCAAGTTATGCCACTGACTTTATAGAGCCTGCTTTAAAAGGATGCTCGATGTATCTGCAAATACACACCATGTGTACAATAAGCCATACCTATTGACAGCCTGCCCAATTACAACAACAGCAAAAAAAGCTCCACAAGAAACGACCCCTAGCACCTGGTAATTAAAATTGCTAATCACCAGCAATTATCTGGCACAGCTTTATAGCCAGGCAAAACAGTTTGACCCTTTGCCCATGGAAAGAAGAATGTTTGCTGTCTATTGATAAGTGCTTAGGCAAAGCTGTGTTCAGCTCACATCCATTAAGTGGTGCCTAATAGGAAGTCAACAAAAGAGCTCTGACATCTGTAGTGGGCACTTCTAGCAGGCCAGGTTTGGGAGCACAGGTGTCCAATGGGCTCCTGCCAAGGACCAGTGTACAGGACATGGGGGCTTTTTCTTGAAAAGAAAACTTGAGTTGCCAATGTTTCCCGATTGGCTCCTCCACAACCAAAGAGTAAATGCAGTATGTTTCCAGGACAAAGATTAAAATAATTACTCTTGTCAGGAGTGGTGGCTTGTTTTCAAACTGTCTGCATGCATTCAAACACAAAGAGGTAAGAAGTCCAGGAGGCTCAGTAATTTAGGTAAAGATTGTTCTTTGGTCTATTTCTGTTCTTATTAAGTATTGAGTTAAATATATATAAAAATGTCTCTCTAGTGTGCTCTGTAAGTCTGATAAAGAGTTTGAGACAATAAGGTTTTCTTTTTTTCCATATGACGCTATTATGCTCAAAGCTATAAAATACCCTTCCATTGTTATAGCTCCAGGAAGATGCTGCTAGAGATTATTTGAGCTACATTAAACGGCTCCATTAAAGCTTCTGATCTCACCAATGACTCTTCTAAGGTACTAGATAAAAAGATCAGGTTTGGTTTTAGTTGAGTTTTTTGTTTTTGAGAAAGAGAGAAAGAAAAAAAGAGAGAGAAAGTCTGGCAAAAATATTGCAAGCTTCTAATAATGAAACGACCTACAAAACCTGAAGGACAAAGCATCCCTTAATCACTTAGAAATGCAAATTTCTCCAAGAACAGGCATCAGTAGAGATTACAGAGCCAGGAGCTGCTGAAATCCAGAACCAAACCTCTGTAGCCTCATTCCTTCATGAGGCTTTGGGGGAATCTTGGCAAGTTGGAGTTTCAGTGCAAAAGCAAATTTACAGACACAAGCAATTTGGGGGTATTCTGACTTAGTACATACCATGCCTTTTCCTGCATAAGATATCAGAGCCCCTGCATGTACAGCTTTGTATTGTGACCTGTAAAATCTGAACTGTTTTATAAATGTGAAGCAATATTGCTGGCATGATACTTGGCAGTATCTGCTAATCCAGAATAATTAATGAAGTAATTCAAAGTGTTCTCTCCCTTCCTAATTCTTTCTTAAGCCCACCTCTCAAGCTGCTTCAACTTACTGGGTTTGAAGATAACTTAATTTTCTCATTACCATAACATGAATAATTCAGCCACAACTTGCATCTCTGCACTTGTTTGCTTTGGCAAGGTCTGCATCCTGGGTGGATACCTCTTGTCTAAAGAGGGCATCTCATAGAATGTGGTGTAGCTCCTCTTTAGCCCATACACAAAAGTTGCTTTGCTAGAGAAGAAGCAATATTACAATGGGCTCATATATCTCACTCCAACACAGACTTAAAATACAGGTAGTTTACGTCCCAGCCTAGGAGCCTGGAAACACTTTTTAGCTCTCCAATTCAATTGTATCCCAGGGAGTTCTCAAAGAGTCTGTACTCTTTACCAAAGCCAGGTGAAATAATTTAAATAAAATTTAAGATAAAATAAAAAATAGATAAAAAATCACCAGCCTGCTTCTATATTCCACATAGATTTCTGCCTTCATAAAAAATAAAATTTTCTGCTTTAAATTTGCACGTGCATGGATTATTTTCCATTAGATTCCAATTCTTGATCATGAGATTGTTCT
The DNA here is from genome assembly GCA_013400855.1 of Buphagus erythrorhynchus. Lineage (NCBI taxonomy): Eukaryota > Metazoa > Chordata > Aves > Passeriformes > Sturnidae > Buphagus > Buphagus erythrorhynchus. The sequence goes on along the minus strand of VZTT01059733.1, from coordinate 61,742 downwards.
CTTCTGCAATTTATAAGCTCTCACCAGTGTGAAAGAGCAGGATTTCCCTTTGACAAATCTTTAGTGAAGTCAGAAATGAATGAAGTCACTGGAGATATACCTACTTACAAGCTTGGGTTGTAAAGTGCAAAGCAAGATGAAATGGTAGATCATAAATTCTGGCATTGCTTGACATTCGGATTCTTCTGCCCACAACTCTAATTCAGTAGTGATCCACAGTAGAAGAGCATGCTACCAGATGTGTGCAGTCTATCCATCACAGAGTAAATTACACTGAATGACTCTTCTTTGGGTAAACTGAGGTAATGAAAAAATAGGTGGGAGAAGAGGAGGAGTGGATTTTCTGACACTCTTTGGCATTTGCAGTCCATGAAATATTAGTGGATTTCAGAATGTTCTATTCAAATTGGGACATCATGGTCACCTAGGTTATGAAAACGTATTTGTCTGTCAACATTTATGCTGTAGAGTGATTTTTAATACCATTGTCTAAAACACAATCTAATGGAATGGCTGGTGGGGATGAGACCTTCAGTTGCTTTTTGTTCCACTTTTGAGGGGCTGAGTCTTTAGTGATAGTAGTAGCATAAGCAAAGGAATACAGGGAACAGCGAATGAATCCCATCTTTAAAAGCTGTGAGCTCAAAACAAACTAGACAATGGAGGTGGAGAGGTAATATGCAGCTTCTGTTACCAGTGATTCAATTTCCATTTCATGTATAACGTGCTTAGCACAGAATCGATGCACAAAGTTCACCAAATCACTGCTTCTCAATGGTTTTCTCCTTTCTCTGTGTGTAATTCCAAAACAAAACCAACTCGTCCATTTCTGCTTCAGGTGAAAGCCTGTCTGTGCCCCACAGGTCAATGAACCCATTCTGGGCTTCCTTGGAAGAGAACCTCAGAGTCAAGAGTCTTCCACTGAAAGTGTCTTGCTAGAAACTGCTCAACAATTAAACCTGGGGAATCCCTCTTCAAGTGCCTGTTGACCTCTTCTGTCCTGGGGAGGATGAAGAAATGAAGGAGGTGGATTTCAAACCATTTAACTGCTGCACTCCACACAGCAGTACTGTTGAGCTGTGCTAGTGTAGACACAGCCCTGGGAAGTGCTTTGTCCCAGGATGGCACATCTCAGCTGGCATACCTTCTAGTGGTTTCCCTGTCAGCCCCAAGGATACACCCAGGATGAGGAAATAGTCCACTCCAGAAATCAGTAAGGCAAGTAAGGCAATGCCTATCTCACCACACCTCACTCAAGATTCACATAGGGTAATAAACACTCCTGTACTGCCACTGCTTCGTGGAAAAACAGGCAAATGCTCACCAAGAAATCGAATCTCACTTCCCACAGGGTGTACATGTTCCTGCAGATTCCTTCTTCAGCACCAGGTCTGTCTTGCTCAGACTAAAACTTAGGGAGTTTGCTCATACCTTCATCTTAAGCTTAAGCTTGGTCAGGCTTTTGATGGGCAAAAATTACATTCCTCCTGGACTGGACAAAAAACTGCTAAGCAGGACAATGTTGCCACGGTGGCCCAAACTGTTTCAACATCTCCCCTACAAGAAGCAGGACAAGTGGAATCACAAAATAAAGAGAAAGGTGAAAAAACAGATATACATCTTATACCTGGGATGATGATTTGCCCTACTACATCTTGGTTTCCTCATTGACTGTCAGATATTGGATCTCTGGCATACTGTGCATTTTTCTCAGACACTGCCCTGGCAATACCCTACAATTCCCATGGCACAATTGTAGAATTTTCTTAAAAACATGTATTTTTACCTTTCTCACATACATTTCAGTGACTGGAAACCATGGGTTTGTTACCAGCTGCTTTAGTTGCTTGTGGTTACTGGATGCATGTTGTGCAACTCTTTCTACTTGATGTAGAACCTTCCTTGACTTGCTCCAGAACCTTCCCTTGACTTGTTCCCTTGTCCTCTTGACTTGTTTTACCTTTGTTATTTGAAGAGACAAAGTGAATGCAAAGCCCTCTTTTTAGCTAGTGCTCCTGAGTGCACAGAGTGGCTCCCACCAGACTGAAGCAGATATGGCTGATGTAGTAGGAGTTAGACATCAAGATGATTTGGGGGCCCTAATTAAACAGGAAGAGTGAATCAACATCAAATCTTCAGTAATGGTGGAATTAGGCTGACCTAGGTTTGGCCAGGTATCTGATACAGCTTCTGCAAGTCAGAATCCCATGCCAGCTGAAGCAGGGATTTGGGGCAGAAGAGGGACCTGAACTGTAACCTGTAAGTATCTGTACCTTCCCACCCATATCTCCAGGGCATAAAAAGGTGTCTGAGCCAGTCAGGTCACAAGGACAGTGCTTCTGTGGAGGACAGCCACCTCCATGGTTGCTGCCTCTCAAGAACTCCATCTCTGTGAAGAGGGGTTTGTTAGACACATGTCAGGATGAGACAGCCCCCAGTACACAGGCACCTCACATCTTTCTGTGCCTGTTTGCCAAAGTCTTCCAGTTCACAGGGTTTCAAATCCCTATGGCTTCTTCCTAGTCCATGAGGAAATGGAACAAGACCCTAATAGAAGATGGAGGTTAACCAGAGGTGGTTAGAAGTGTAGATGTTGCACTGATATATCTCTCCAGCTCTCTAAATCAGAAGGGAAACCAAACTAGACTTTTCAGACCAGTAGCACAAATACAAAAATCTATCACCAGTGTCCCAGGCTCAGCTGCAGTATTTTCCCAGTACTCTGTCAGGAGGTGGAAAAGGGCTCGACTGAAGAAGCTTAGCACCTTATTTCTGTTCAATGCAAACTAAATCCCTGGCCAAGAAATGACTTTTAAGCTGAATACACTCCATTTCAAAGTTTAGGACAGGGAGATCCTATGTCAGTGGATGATGATGCAAAAAAAAAAATTTTTAGAGAGCTTAAATGGAACATTGTTATTGAAACATGGAGACTTTACTGAGGAATGCTGTGAAGGAAACAGCTCAGTAAACAGTGAAAAAGACTGCAGGATGTGCAAAAAAAAATACAAGTGTTGAAATAAGTTAAAAATAAAAATAAATTTAAAATAGGATGTGGAATGGGAAAGACAGCCAAGAAAAAATGTTAATAAAAGGTATTGGATGAAAGCCCAGAATAGGAGTACAACAAATACAAACAACAAGCAAATGTAACATAACAGGGTGAAAATTAGAGTCTGTCTTCCCCTTGCATGCAGAACTGAGTAAATAGAGCTACGGGCAATTTTGAAGAATGGCAGCTCTGAAGCATCCAAAGTATAAACATTTCTGTCAGGTCAGCAGCCAGAGAGAGAGAGAGCCTGAAGTGAACCTGTGAAGTACCCAGAAGGGAGGTGATGTACGAAATGGCACAATGAAAATACTCCATGTGCATCTTTTGAGGATCTCTCAACACAGTGGTGTAATGAAAGTCTCAGAACTAGCTGTCTGTCTTACTTGCTATGAAAATTCTGCCCTCCTAAATAGTTCTGTAAAGCATGAAAGAACCTTTAACCAAGATCAGCAAAAAAGTATGAAAACAAGTTTCAGGTGTTCTTTTTATTTCATGGAGACAAATAATTAAGTTACTAGTTACACGATGAAATTTCTTCTTTTCTGTCCACTGAATATTTGTAGTACTTCAGATTTTTATGAAAATTTCAAGCAACAAACATTGAATATTATTGTTTATGTTTATCCTAAATAATTTGTGACATCTTTAATAGATTCATATCCAGTAGCCAGAATTTGATTGTGTGTTTTAGTTTGAGCTTGGTCATAATGCTATATTTCCAGGAAACATATATAATGTTTCCTGACTTGATGAGCACCACTTCTGCAACTGAGAGAGATTTAACAAGCTTCTGTAAATAGGTTGTATTTATATAGGATTGAAAGATTTACATAATTCCAATCCTTCTTTTCCCAGCCTAAGCATGGCTTTTGCTATGCTTAAGAATATGACTATATCTTATGTTTAAGAATAAGATTATATAGTCAAAGGCAAAATGCTAGTTTTAAAATCAGTTTTCTTATGCAGAAATAAACATATATATATTGGTTCAGACCAACTTGTAGAGGATATTTTATTTTTTTATTTCTTCCTGTCAGAGTTCAGGCTGGGATTTGGAAACCGATTCCCTAGCAGGCCCAACAACATTTCTCTCACTTTATAAGAAGTTCTACTTTCAGGGCAAATACATGAACAAAAAGAATTAAGAATTAAAATAATTAATTTCTTATCCTCAAGTATTAAGATAGGCATGCTTAGGATTCTTTAAAAAGCAATCTCGTTAAGTACTTTAGGACACTTAATTTTAAGTAAGCACATGTACAGAGATAAATGCTCATATGTGATTGGAGATGGAATAATTTCAAATAAAGACAGGTTCTTTTTTCACAGCATAAAATACATACATATAAATATAAAATAAAAATGG
>VZTT01059733.1:32401-55925 GCA_013400855.1 Buphagus erythrorhynchus | reverse complement strand
CAGCGATCCTCCAAGCACAGCTGCAAGTTTCAAGTACATTGTAACAATGACATATGTGAGAGATATGTATATATTTATATATAACATTTCTGTGGTTTGGGATCAACAGATAAGATGGACAATGAAGGCTCAGAGGCCTTTCAAAGAATTTGTTGCTGAAAGAGGTGAAGTTCAGACATTACAGACTGAGAGGCTTAAAGAATTTTCCTAACAGGTTTTCCAGCAGTTTGTTTGTAATGTAATGTTTGTAATTTTGTTACTGATAGTGAAGTCAAAACTGCAGTAACAGAGTGTTTTAGCAGAATTTTAAGATCCAAGATGTGGTGGTATTTCAGTGCCTTTACCACTCTGTTAGCCATATTTATGATTTGCTCTAATGGCAGCTTTCAGAGTATCCATGTGTATCCATCCTGCTGGTGTAAACCCCTCAGCTCGCTGAGGATTTAGCAAACAGTGTATGGGAGATTAAAGGAAAAATACGTCTTTTTAAAAAAGAGACCATGTGTGGGTGTCTAAAACCAAAAGGACTCCTGAGAAACATTGGGAACAGACATTAACTGCTTAAATTTTCATACTACTTCAAGTTATTAGCCAGGTTCAAAGGATGGTGTTCAGAAGAAAAGATGGTAGGATAAAAAGGTTGTTGACCTTTTTACCCAAAGAATTACAGAAAATTAATACCAAACATAGGATATTCCACATGACTGGAAAAAAATAGAGGTGTGGAAGGAAAAGATTGTTGGTAAAATGGTTGTCGTAGCCTACTCAAGTCAAAAGCTTCTGGAAGTGGTTTAAGTCTATGTCATTTAGATATTAGGCACTGCTGGAAGAAAATAAAAGCAATAAAAGTCTTAACATGCTCCTCTCCAGGAACATCGTGGTTTGATTTTTCCTATAAAACATTAATTTAGGTCTTACAAAGTGGGTAATTAAATGTTTACAAACACACTGTCCTTATACCTGGAGTGGCAGCAACAGTGAGTCCCTTTCAAACTGTACTTATGAGTAAGAACAGAATGTATTTGGTTTGACTTTTCAGAGTGAAATGAAGAAAGTTGTACCAATTCAGTCTGAATATCCAAGGCTCCACAATCAGACAAATCATAGAAAAAAATATTCTGATAAGACTAACATATTTTATACCAGTTTGAACAAGCCAGTATCTTAAGTTGCTCCAAATTAAAAATATTTAGAAACTACTCTTTACCACAATTATCTCCAGAGGGTTAAACTTCTCATATGATTGCATGGATGTGTCAGGACACAAGACTTTGGAGACCTTCTCTGTAACCCTGCAAACCCCACCTCAAAAGGACAGCCTGTTTGCACTCACTGCATGTGCAAGTACTTAGACCATAGTGAGTAACAATACAATTACATTTGAAATCAAATCAGACCAAATAAGATGAACCTCACTTTGTTTCATAAAAAATGGAGAACCCATCACTCTTCTCCTTTTTGAAAAGGTGAGAGGCAGTTGTTCCATCCTTTCACTCACCCAGGACATGAATGATGTTCTTGAATTTCCTTCTTGGCAGTGAGAAAGCAAATCTATGTGTGACAGAAGAGCTGCAAACAAGTGTCTCTCTGTATCTAATCCAGGTCACTAGCCAGTCCTGTATTCTGATGGCTAGAAAGGTATTTTGACTCATGTTCCAGGGACTGTGACAGTATATTTAACAGCTAAAGAGCAAAATATAATTCCAAATCCATCTGCTAAATTTACTGACTGATGAAGTACTGGAGACAGATAGCAAAAATCTTCTCTTTGCCTGATCTTCATGGAGTCAGAAGTCTGATGCTTACTGACACTTCATTCTGACAGAGTGTAATTCTTTGGGGGTTATAGGGAGATTTTTGTTGTTGTTGTTGTTCTGAGCTTTTTCTCTTTTCATTCTGACAATTTGTGTCCAGGAAACAAGACTAGAAATGGTGTAGGAAGGAAATTAATAGAAATCAAGTATATAGAAGTGGTTTGTAATGATGCAATTTCCCATATGAACTGTAAAAGGCTGTGAAAAGGCCTGGTCATTCTTTTCATTTTGTCTAGTTCTGCCTTAGATCCTTCTAAGGACAACAGAAATGACTGTTGCTGGTTGTGGCTACTGCAGATGTGGGCCACCATAACTACCACCAGCTTCAGTGGTGGTGTTAATGAGATTATAGGGCACAGATAACCATTCTTTAGCTTCTCCAGGTAGCTTATACTTCAAAGAAGCAAAATCTTCTGGCCAAATAACTATAGGAAAAATTCCTGTTTTGCCTATTTTTTTGGTCCAATATGGTCTTAGGACCCCTTAATAGCTATCATCATGTGTACATGTATTATTGTAGACTTCCCACTTGTGCACTGTGACAGAGAGTTTTGGTAGATGAATCAGGCCCTTGGCATCCATGCCTGAGGAAGCCAAACCACCCTGCCCCTCCACTGACTGTACCCACTGGATGCAGCTGACCACAAGGGCTCCTACATGCACTATATATGTACAAGTATCCTGTTCCAGGGCTGAGCTCCACCCAGTCAGTGTAGGAGAATACAGTAGACATGAGAAGCAGATGAGGAGAGGGTAAAGGTTTCTGCACCATCTGAGATGGTGGTTTCAATACACTGGCAGCCTAACCATGTTCAGAATATTTGGAGATATAACAGAAGAATCCCCCAAAAAATCTGATGAAATGAACTGTAAATTTTTAGGAGAAGCTTTCTGCTAAAGTAGAGAGAGCTGGAAGAGCTTATTTGAATATTATGTGAGTAATGAGAGTAGGAGTTTTCCTAGAAGTGTTAAGTGAGGTGGTATTTCCTACCATAGAGGATCTACCTACCTACAGGATCTGCAAATCAGAATATGGACAGCATTCCTTATTCAAGAGTTTCAAGGGGCCAGGTTTTCAGCAGACTACATGCTAATCTTTGGGATCCTTGTCTTCAATGCCAAGGAAACAGCTAATCTCTTGGTACAAAGACAGGATGTGAGGTTGAGGATGGGAATGACATACAGGGAGATGCTGAGAGATGGTTCCCACAGTGCTCTGGAGGCCTCTGGAGGAAATACAGGAAAGGTCATTAGAGAATCACAGCTGGCTACCTGCTCTGGATCCCCCTGGAAGTACAATGTGTGCAGCTGGGACCACTGTGGGGTTTCTTCAGATCACAGCCCAGAAAACTGCAACTGGGGCCACAAATCCCCTGTAGGCATTCCAGAAGTTTTAAGAGACTTTGGGGTGCACACTGAACCCTGTGATCACTCTCCTAGATAAAGCAGAGCCCTACAGGGATACAGCACTACAGCAGGCTCTTCTCTGTGGTGCCAGGCAATAGCAGAAGAGGCAACAGGAAGAAACTGATGCACAGGAAGCTCCACCTGCATTTGAGGAAGAACTTTTCTGTGCAGGTGACTGAACACTGGAGATATTCCAGAACCATCTGGGGACTCTGTTTAAGCAAAGAGGTTGGACCAGACGACCGTCCAACCTAACATACCCTGTGATTTTGTGACTCTGTGAGGTGCAGGTTGGCATTTCCCAGATAAGACTGTTCAGACTGCTCCCCACACTATCACTCAAGATTGGATTGCATATTCCTTGCTTTTCTAAAGATCATCTTGAAATCATTCCAGTTCAAGTCTGTAGCATTGTGGGGGTCAAACCACACTGAGCAACCTCCGGGTGGGACTTTTGAGACACTGCCATGTCTGTGTAGTCACGAACAAACATGGTCCATTATGGATCACCTCATATGCAGGATCAGTAACCTGGAGTGACCTCCATTCCCAGTCCCAGACATGGGAGCTGCAGCTCATCCCATGTCTGAGGAGAGGCTGGCACAGAGCAGGGGCACAAAACAAGCTGCTGATGTTCAGAATACTGCCGTGCTTCCATGAGCTGCTCTTGGCAGATGAGAAGGGAGCAGTGCACAGCTGCTTTGGGTCGCTCAGAGGAAGGTATGAGCTGGGTGCTGTGGGGCTGATGGGCTGTTGCCAAAGCTCCCCTGGGAAGTGCTGCACCTGTCATTCACACAGGGACAATGTCACACACCTGTGTTCACAGGCAGGGCTGGAGCAGGAATGAGGACACCACGCGTGCCAAGAACAGCCTGAGGAGGACTGACCTGAAATTTTGGTGCAGAGAACAGCAGTGCTCTCACTAGTTTTAAGAGAGCCCTTAGCTGCTTAAGTGAGGGTGACAACACCTTGCAAGATGGCTCAGTGCAGAGCCAGCAGTAAGGAGACCTATTCTGCATTCACACCAGTTTCAGGGACACAGGTTTATTTTAGCCTGGTGCATAATCCTGAGATGCACTCCCTTGTTTTACTCACCAGTTGTTCACTGCCAGGCATTTCATGGTAATTTGTACACAGAGTGGCAATCTCCTGAAGATCCTTTGTCACAGGTAAGTCAGGTTATTACTGTGACACATTAACATAACAGCTTATAAATTCCATCTGTTTATATTTGCTACATCAAACCATTGTGCAATAATATAGAAAAGAAATGGTTTTAAGTTTAAACATGTAAAAATATTGTATTACCTATTATTTCACAGGTTTTTTTGTTTCCCATATTTGCATGTTTATACAATGCCCCAGGTAAATGCTGCCCCGTATATTTTTTTAAATCAATGTCATATTATCAGGGCATGCAATATAATAAACAGATCTGTTAAAGCACCAGTGATGTCTCTATTGGCAGGCTTATAAAAGAGCTCGGTGACCTTGGTTAATTAGCCATGTAATAAACCAGAATTGAAAGAGCCTATTCCCACAAACCACAGCACAGCAGCCCTCCACCCCCCGCCTGCCAGAGGGGCTCTGAAAGGGAAGTCAGCAGACGCTATGCAAAGTGCAGCCACTTAGCCTTAGAGCCCCTTGGAATGTATGCAAAGATTCACAAAGACATTTCCTTCCAGCCACTGATTTAAGAAACAATCTTTAAAACAAAAAAATAAGTTTTCTGAATACTTATTTTATTGGCTAGTGGTGCTTAAGTTGTGTTTAGATAAACGTGTATCTTCTTGAAACCTCACAACACTTGTGTTGAAAAACAACTTAAAACTCTTCCATTTTGGACATGTTTGCTATGAATTCTCTGATTTGTTTTGATGTTTATTTCAGATATTCCTAATAGAAAAAAAAAAGTCCAATCCCTCTGGTAATGAATAGCCATTGAATTGAATATATTGAATTCTTTGAATGAAATTTATTTTGTATCCATACAGTGCAGCCCTCTTAAATTGTAAATCATATTAAATAAATTATATGGAAAACAGCGTTTCATGAATTTCTGTTACTCACCTGATTTCACTAAAAAGCACACCTAAAAATTCTGACCTATACTATAAAATAAAATTGTTGACATTTTATCTGAGGCCAGGCAGTAAAATGGATACAAATTTTTAGCAGATTCTTCGACTTTGACTTTATCCTATCAGACTTAAGAAATAAAATCTTTTATATAAGTACAAGCAAGAATCACAGTTTTAAATTTCACCCAGATGTTAGTTCATAACAAGCATAACCACAATCAACCACACAGCCACAGAGTTAGGCCTTTCTTCTGTAAGTGCAAGTGCAACAGCTTTTCTGATTGCTGTAGGAGTTGGCTCTTTTTGAAGTACATGTATGTGAAGTCCATGACTGCTATCCTTTCATGGCATGCCCCTGAGTTCTGGCACAGCACAGAAACAAAGAAAAAAACCCAAATCCCTAACAGAAGCTAACACTGTTTTTCAGCTGTCGCTTCCATACAGGATAGTGATTTTCAATTCTTAAAAAAAACCCAAAAATACCCCAAAAAACAAAACAACCAAAATCAGCAACAGCTATTTCTTTAAATAAACTTTTTTTTTCTCCAGAATGCCTTTTATTTTCCTAGTGGACTTGAAATTTATGGTGTTCCTATGTAGTGAAACTAATGAATATCACTCTGGTTTTAAATCCTATACAGCTGTTCATCCATTCAGGATTGTTTTAGCTGCAGTCGTTTCTTTCAGTACTGCAGATCACAGTCAATTAACATGAACAGAGAGTTTCACTGGGTCTGCCAAACAGTCTCCATTATTCTGGGGAAGTTTCAGAATATCAAGCACAACAACATCTTCAACAAATCTGAGATTACAGCTGCTTGAAAGCAGAGTATCCAAGAGGAAACTTTCTTCCTTGATATTCTTCTTTGTTGGATCCCAGAGTGAAGTGGGAGATATATTTTAGGCAAAATATCTTTGTTAACTCATTCTCTGTGTTTTCTGATGTGATCCAAGAGATGTCTGGAATGTATCTGAAGGCTCAGGAAGCTACATAACTGCGTGGCTCAGCAGCTCATTCGACAGACAATGTGCATGTGTGTGTTCGCATTCATAAAACTGAAATTTTTATCCACGTGCTATAAATACAAATGTTAGTACTCATATGGTACTGTGACTTCCAATGAGACTATGCATAAACAATTCAGGATCAGACACTGCAGCTGAATTTTCCAGTCAGTGTCCACCTTCAAGGGTGACCACAGGCATACAAAAAAAGCTTAACTGAATAGGGAAAGGGGTAAGTGCATGCAGATAAAAGGACCCATTATAATTCAACGTGAAGTTGCAGAAAATAACAGCAAGCAGACAAAGAGGAAGAGAAGAGGGAACTGTGAGTTAGTCACTCTCAGATCTGGACATCATGCACACTTCTGCAAGACAAACCAATGGGACCCTTCCCAGAAACACAGCTGGACACAGGTTTACAAGTTGGTAGAACTGGGACTCTCACGATTTAAAACTGTTATGCTACATAAGGTACAGTTTGTTGTTGGTATGGCAGTCCCACTGAGAAGGCTCAGTAGATACTGAAAATACAGATGTGTACTGTAATCTCCTCTGGCAGCCTCTGGCCCCACCACGTCTCACATGCCAGTGCAACCAGACTAAGGGCTGAGGACGGGAGTGGTACATGCTCAGACTGTGATCTGGGCACAGGGACCTGGCCTGGAGGTGTCCCAGATCAGTCCAGTGGCATGAACGGGGAATATTAAAGCGCAGCACTCCAGAAGACGACTCACTTTTCCCACAGACAGTTGCCACTGCTGCACAATCACATACCCAGGAGTGCACTTTCCTGACTGCTGAATGCATGTGCTCCAGAAGAGAAAAGTTTGGAAATACCAACTGCTGCTGCTCTCTGATTTCCAGCTGCTTGAGGCCCGCAGTAGCTAAGGCTGGAGGAGGATGCCCTCCTCTGGCTACGAGCGTTCTCTTTTCATCAAGCCTCGGAGGCTGAAGAGAAATCACTTTGAACACTGAGGCGGGGAGCTGGAGGCAATTACTTGTGATTGATAGCACTAAATATGAAACCACATGTACCTCATCCATGAAGCATGGAATCAGCAGCATATTGTTAGTGGGGGAGATGAATGGGGCTTGAGATAACCTTGGCAAATTAGGCATATGTTAGCATTAAGCTTTGTCAGTAAGCAGGCTATAAATTACAGACATATTGTAACTCCATAAACTCATCTAATGAATTGAATGACAGTGGTAATTTAAGGCAGAATGGAACTGTTTAACCCTTTTAAGAATTTAGCTTTATTTCTATATTACACAACAATCCAAACTGTACTAAAAGGTTGGTATTTCATATATACTGCAAGATACCATAACTGTAACAGGGAAACAATTCTTCCGTGTTTCATGTACATTTTAACAAACAGTTGGCAACCTGCAAATTATTTCACTTGTAAATTGGTTTAAAAAGAATGGAAAAATAATGCAATAGCTGGGGTGGGTTTCTTGCACATTCCCTTACTTTGTCATTATTTTTCCATATGATCAAGCTAAATATATTGAAGCTATAGGACACAGCATGCTGTCATTTCTGGACTACTACTGAACTCCTCAGGAGGTGTTATAAGACACAAGGCTAAAGGGCAGGTGACTTTAGTCATAAGAGAAGTGCAATAATCCCTTCAAAATGCATGGCCTGCAGTGTCTTATTGCTATTCTGAAATGGCAGTTATAAATAAATATAAGAGGGGAAAGTCAGTCTCCTGCATTTACCGGCTGCTATTGACAGATTTATGCCATCAGTGACAGCTAATCCAGGATTCTGAAGCCATTTTCCATCTTACTGTGTATTTCAGACAAAGTAACATTCGAAAATCACTGGCACACCAAAGGCACAAAAGGGTTTAAAATCTAAACCAGAAAATTTAATACAATATGTTATTGATTCAAATGTATTGATATAATGAAAAATATTTTTACTTTTATTCAGTAGAGCAACTGAAGAAATGAGCATATAAATTATGCCATAGGTTTAGTCCACTTCTGAGGAAATTTTAGGAAAGCATGTTTCTTCACATACTTTAGGTAATTGATCTTGGCACTCATACAAATCATGAGAAAATTTCTTATCAGACCTTTGTAGAATATTTGCTTTTATGCCCATTTTTCCCTTAAAGAAAGATACAGTATATGAATCAAACAGAGACAGTCCTGTGGGACATCAGGGTGGAAGGGACCCTTGGTGGACAAGATGATAAGCAGAAAGTGAAATCCTCAACATATGTCATTTCATATTATGTAAATAAGCTTTACTTCTGATGCTCACCCAGGACAATAAAGCCATATAAGAATTAAAATTATAGACTTAGTGATAACTCAGTGTGTTAAAAGGAGGAAGAAGTATAGTTACAGATATTTGTGTTTGCAGTTCACACGTATTTCTATTTAGAAAATTATGTTTACCTCAACCTCAGGAAATGTAGGTGTTTTGCTAGCCCTGTTTTGGCTAATGAAGGAACAAAGCCTCCATAGGATTTACCTGGAGTCATGCAGAGGAGTCAGGAGGAGACCCAGTCCTCATCAGTCCCCTTCTTTTAACACACAGATGTCAACACCATACCTGGAAATATGTCTGAGATCGAAGAGAAGCTTGCAGTTGTCAAGAGCCACAACAGAGTAAATTCAGGAGTGCAAACAAGATAACATAGGAAAGTGCTTGCATAACATGGGAAATTCACAACCCATGAGTGGAAGGAAAGAAGCTCTTTCACACTTTCCCATTTTCTGTTGAGCAATGTCATGTTTCACAGTTGTTGTATATCAATGAAACTGTGTAAATGCTTAAATAATGACATAGTGAGAGTGTTGTAGAATTTTTGGTACAAATCTGACCTCTGAATAAAATTGGTTCTTCATTCCAGAAAAGATTACTGTGACCTTTACTACTCCATTTTCCTAATGGTTTCTTCACTACAATAACAAAATTGAATGACTATCTCAGCCATCTCTAATATTTGGAATTAAATTTGCCTAGTGCAAATCAATAAAGTGGAAATCAAAACTAAAAGCCTGGGGTTATTTTAGCAATACTCTGTGTGTAATACAACTTTGCATTTAACCTCTGGACTAAATGGTGACTCCATAACTAAGTCAAGCACTGAGCACATGCTTTACATACTTCAGTGAAATCAAACTGTTCAGATCAGCAATGATTAATGAAAAGATCTGCCAAAAGTGATTTAGAGAAAAGATGCCTACTCAATCCTGTGAGTTTGTTAGGCCATCAAGACAGAAGACATGCTTGAGGTACATATAAAATGGTCCTTTACATGGAAAATAGGGTGACTTTTTTTTTGTTTTGGCTGCATGACGATTACATGGCCTGGCTCTAGTGGGGGCACCTGCACGGGGGAAGGAATCCCCATCCCAGCACTGCCAACAGAATGCAGCCATCTCCTCCTGTTCTGGCTGTGGGAATCTCACAGCTGTGGACTCAGGTCTTCTCCTACTGCCAGCCAGCTTCTCAGCAGCACCCACAAGACCATCAGCACAAGGAACACCCTGTTCCCAGGGCTACCATTGAGCTGTTTATCCACAGACCCTGGAAAGACCAGCGAGTGTCTCACCTGGCAAGGTCTGTTGGTGCAGGAGAAATTGAAATGGCTTGCCCAAAATAAAGTCAGCAGGGAAGAAATTTCACTGAGGATTAAGCCCTACCTTCCCAAGCTCAGGTCCCTGTTTCTGCTGCACCACGGGGATGTTGTGCTGTGATGCTGGAGGATCACAGCAGACAGACAGAGATGTCATGCAGCCTGTGGCACCAGCACTCCCCATCCCACCACTCCTCCCCAGTGATAAGAGAACCCCATTTACCTTAAGGTAACTGGGGTCAGGCCCAACGGAGGGACTCCAGGACATGCTGGCAGGTGCCATTTCCTCACATATATTACATACAAACAAATATTCTGTTTCCTCAGTAAGCTGTCGAAAGGAGCCAGTCTGACATGGCCATCCTCAGCCTAAGAGGAAAGCAGACTGGTAGCCACTCATTGGGATCCAGGGCACACAGTCCCTCCAAGAGAAGTGATGCTGTGCATCTCCAGAGCTGAGATGCCACATGCACCTCCCCAGCACCAGTGCACACTGCAGCCCAGGCAGAGGGACAGGCAGGAGCAGAAAGGTGCTCACCCTTCTGTGGTGCTGCAGGGCACCACACAAACTCTGCCTGTTCACCAGCCTGGGCTGTTTGCCTCCTGCTGCTGGTGCTGGCTCTGTGCTGGTTCCTCAGCAGCACAGTACAGAGGGAGAAAGCATCTGTGCTTTCCCTGCAGCTGGGAGCCTCTCAAGGACTCTCATCAGCTCACAGGGGCTGGGATTGCTCCTTAGGCTGGGCAGATAATGGGTAACCAGCTTCATACAGGTCTCTCCCCACTACAGCACCAGTGTAATTAGTCAGTGTTCTGCTGGAGGTAAATATTAATTAACTGAGATGAACCTTCTTTTTACCTGAAGATTTCAATTTAATTTTTATTCCTGCATCTAGGATACATGTCATACAAGAATAACACATTAATGCATTAAAATTGAAAATTAGTGGAGACGATGAAAGGATGAGAGGTATAATTAACTTTCAAATAACATACAAGTGCAAGTAGGCAGTATGATAATATGCATAACAAATAATAATAATAATATCACTGCTTAAGGTAAAACCACCTATTTTAACAATGGACACAATTAAGATGATTTCTCAACATGTTTTTGGGAAGTCTCTGTTCATTGCAGCCTTGCCTGAGCCAGCCTCTCCGTGAATGCTCACATGCTCTTAAGTGCCAGTGTAACCATGTCCTGTGCTGTGTCAGGGGTAAGATCTAAACACAATGTCCTCCTTCATGCCACCACCTTCACTTTGATATCCCCTGGGACCACGGCTCAGGAAACCAGTTTGAAAGGAAGCCGCAGCTTTTGGATGAAAGTTATTCTGTTTTTAGGTCCCTGTCTTACATTAATCAAAAGCTCAGCCTTACTCCAGCAAAATAATTTTTTGCAGATATGGTGATCTGTGGCACCTACTTAAGCCCTCAGAAGAAATAGAGTGCTGGGAAGTTCTGGATGAAAATACCGTTTGCTCAAGCCCCACTGTAGTGTTATTGTTTAAGCACAGTTAGACCAGGTGTAAATCCCCTGTAAATCCCAGCACATTTCCCCTGACTCTGGCTGCCCCCGTGCAGATACAGCCTAAGGTGGCTGAGTTTGGCTCTTGCCTCACAATGCTGGAGTATGAGGCTGGACAATCATATGCAGGAAGCCAAACCAGATCCCATAAGTGCGAATTAAGCCTGGGTCCTTCATACAAATTCCTAAAATCTTTCTTGCGCCCTCTTCAGGAGTCCAGTCATGGCTGAGGTGACATTTTCTGTATGGACTGGGCTCTTGGTCCCTGCTGACTTTGGTGAGCTCACGTTTTCATGGTGTTTCATTCAGTAAATAGCAGAGTTAAGCCAAAACTGAGAAGGCATATTCTGAAAAGTGGAAACAACTTGTCAATCTTTGATAAGATGGATTTTAGATTACAAAGAGAGAAACTCTCTAATTTAAAGTTCATGTGAGCTAAGATTAGTAAACCATAAAAAAGAACAATATTAAGTAAGTGTTTTTATAATTTCAAAGTGCTTCACAGGCATGAATTAATTAGCTGTAATAGGAGTTAAAACACTGGATGCCAAAATGTTCCCGGATTTCATAGGGACACAGATGCCCTTGGAAGATAGACCACAGATAAAATAGCTTGGAACTGACCCTATAGAAGCTTCGAGGGCATTAAAGGGGTCACATCCCATAGGGAAGGGAAGGGAAGGGAAGGGAAGGGAAGGGAAGGGAAGGGAAGGGAGACTTTCAAGCTGTGGCTTGAAAGCAACAGCTCTTTTGAGCATCTCAACCAATTTTCAGCATTTATTTTCAAGGAGACAAGTGAAAAAAATATTGCAATTGTTTTAAAAAGTGAAGAGGAACAGATGCAGCTAATAACTCAGGAAACAATGATTCATTAATTAAATTAGGGATCAGAGTTCTTGAAACAGCATGTGAAGAAAGAAAAATTGGTCTGATGGATGACATTAAACGTCAGATAATTAGGATCACTTTTGACAGAACAGAGGTTTAGCAAAGAAACCTAAAGTTTTTAAAGAATACTGCGGTAGCTTCTGGAAATATCTCTACTTCAGTAGATTTTCTTAGTAAAGCAGATGAGGACAGAGCTCTGTCAGCTAAGGCAATTTTGAAATTCATACAAATTAATTTTCAAGATTGTTTTAATCTCACTCCATTAAAACACTTCCCATAACAACATACGGTTTATCTTTTGTCTCAAAATATTGCCCTTTCAGACATAAATTGCTAGTAAACTCATAGTCTTGAAGGTTTTTTTCACTGTGGTCAGTGAAAGAAACATGACTGTGTTTAGCCTGAGGCTCTGTATTGGGGCATCCTGACTTCACCTACTGAGCCATATCCCCAGACTTCATGTGATCCAGCCAATCCAACACATTTTATTTATCTGGCTAGAATCCTGATCCAGAATCTGATCTGAAATCACCATGGTAGGGGAAATATCAAGATCCTGTCCTCCACTGAAAAGTTTTAATTGAACAAAGATTTTAGGCCAACCCTGAAAAAGTGTTCTACACCAAGTCTTGAGATGTAAACACAAGGATCTGCCCAGCAATGCTCTCAGTGCACCTTCAAAGATTTTCTCAGGTTCAGCACTCACTTCAGATGGGTTCCCCTTCACAAGCATATGGTCCCTTTGGATGAATTCCTCACTTCACCAAAAGTAACAAGAGTCTTTCCACCTCCTTCAATGAATTTCCCTTTTCAAGTGAAAATTAATTTTAGTGTATATGACCCAATGTCCCTATACTGAATTTACCAAGATCTCCCTTAATTTTCCATCAGACTTTTGAACCATCTTATCAAATAATTTTAGAGGGAAGTTCCTTTTAGTCTTCAGTGCTGTGTATTAAGCAAATGATCTTTAAAATGGTAGAAAAAAATAAGATAAATGACTGGTTAAATACTCTAGCTACATGTTGTCATATTAGCCATGGGGTGTAGCACCACTTCTCTCTTCTTTGTCATACAATGGGACTGTCCCATATTTATATGTTGTATAAACAAGCTGCATACTCTTGTGTCCACAGACTGCTCCTTCTGCTGCCCATGTCCTGTGGATTTTCCTCTTCACTTCCCATGTCAGCAGCACTACAGCTCATTCCAAGAGGGCATTGCTGTTTACAAGTATAAATGGGTAATACAAGAAGGGAAGTGAATTTTCTGGCCTCGGTGTAGTTGGTGGTAGCACCTAGTAATTAAATACTGGAGGCTTTGCTTAATTGCATCCTTCCTTGTGCAAGGCAAGAACTGAAATAAGGGCAGAGGAGATGAACTCTATTTGTGCTGCCTTTGTGGATGCTGCTAAGCTTTCACGGGTACTGCTGCCCTATCTCCCAGTACTCCCCCAGAAAGGTTATGGACTCCTGGATCTGTTTCTCTACAGGTACACTGATCCTTCCCTGTTCTTGACAGCATTCCTGGAACTGGCCTGTCCACGACTGTCTTCACAATATCCCAGCTAAGGTAGGCTAGCTCCACACTCAGATTGCTCTTCTAGCACTTCAGCCCATGCAGGATTAGTCCACTGCCAGCCTTCTATGTTTCACTCTTTGCTAGAAGAATGGAGTGGACCATGTGTTTTCACTTCTTTATTATGTGTTCTCACATATTTTAAAAAACTTTATGGAAAGCTGATAAAAGCTCAAAGGCACCATCTTGTAGCTTGATGCCTTCCAAAAAACAAGATGGGGTATAAAATTAGTTCATATAACTTATTAAGAATAAAACCCAAAAAGCATGATTATTACCTGGCTAATTTGCCCTAGTGCCACTTTACAAGCCTTTGTACAAGACAAAAGTAGAAAGGACAATTGCACAAACTGCACAAAGACAAGAAATAGAAAGTAAAAAAGCCAACAACAATATATCACAAACAGCTCAGTAAATAATAGTGCAATTTTCCTAGCTAATAGAATAGTTTAACACCTGAATACACTCACATGCCTGATTAAGCACTAACAACGTAAACCCATGAAAGAAGATTATAAGTTGTAATATCTCTTTGCAAATAATAGTATATTAGCCACTGTTGCATACTTCTCCAATTACATCCCTTTCATTCTTTTCATCTGGAAAACAGTTCACATTATAATAGTCAGCATCATTTGTGTTTTAAAACAAGCTATTACTTTGTATGCAGTGTATATTGCCAAATTGCAGGTCTCTTTCTCCATATATCTAAGGATACCCTCAAAGTTAATAAAATCAGTAATTGGCAAAGGAAATTATCTTTAACTTGGCTTTATATGAAAAAAGTGTTTAAACTTCAACATACACTTACTTCTTGTCATGCTGGACACTTTTTTCCTGGCCTTCTTCCCTTTTCTTATCAGAGGTTGCCAGGAGCATGAATTGTAGCTAACAGCAGCATGCCCACATTTACCAAAATTCGTGAGCCTGCCCACATCCACATCAATACAGCTGTTTGGCTTCTGCTCAGTTGACTTGAAACAAGTGTGGGTGTCTTGGAAAGAAATGTGGAAGGTGAAAACCTCTGGTTTCAGTCACAGCAATCTCAGTTCACCACCTTCTCTAATCAATCACTTTCATCACCTTCTAGTCTCCATGCACCTCCAGCTATGCAATTCACTGTCTCTTCCTGCTTGGACATTCAAACATTGTAATTTACTGACCTTCAGGCCTGCCCTCCTGATTGAATTACTTAGAAATCCCTGGTGGTTTGAAAATCCTCCAAGTCAGGCAAGAGAAGAGAACCCCTGGAGATTTAAGTGAGTAAAAAACTTTCCAACCCAATGGCAGAACACTGGAAAAGTTCAACTCAATGCACTGTAGCATTTTTATGGCTGAAGCTCTTTAAAGGACAGGATCAACAACAGTTTAATTCTCAGTAACAGTTTGGGCATGCTCCACTCTGTTTTAATGCACTAGGTGAGACTCCATCACCTGCTGCATTTGCATGATTCCTTTAGAGTACAAAGCTCTGTGGTAAATAAATCCTGGGGCTGAGCCAGTGTGGTGATTTATGTGCTTCAGAGGGTGTTCAAAATGAGGAGGAAAATCAGCCCAGTCTTTTTAAAGCAGGATGTTTGAACAGGGGTGATACTCATTCAGGAAAGGTAGTCTAGATGGATCTATCTGTTAAGAAA
Organism: Buphagus erythrorhynchus; assembly: GCA_013400855.1. Classification (NCBI taxonomy): domain Eukaryota; kingdom Metazoa; phylum Chordata; class Aves; order Passeriformes; family Sturnidae; genus Buphagus; species Buphagus erythrorhynchus. The sequence goes on along the minus strand of VZTT01059733.1, from coordinate 40,385 downwards.
AACCCAGGACAGTTGTCTTCTTTTCAGATAATTACTTTCTCTTTTCTTCCTATTTTTTATTCCAGCTGAGGCATATAAAATGGTGGTTATTATTTATTCACCATCATAGAAGCAAGACTGTATTTTAAGATTTTTCCATGATCTTCTAAATCATCAGGTACTGGCTATTTACTAAGACAGACCAAGGAAATTTTGGACCAGTCTTCATAACTGATACAGCTAATTCTAAGTTTCCTACCAAGAAAGTTCAAATGGGTTAAAATTTTTCCTTTTGCTTTTTTGACTCCTTGAAGCTTACAATTTGCATGGTCTTTATAGTCAATCTACCCACTAATATGCCCATGGGTTTCACAATAAGGTATTTTTAAACTGCTCCTATGACTGAGACATAATCAGAAATTATATCACTACTGTTTCTAGTGATCATCTTTCCTAGACACTCTCTCGGGGTGGGTTATCCAATGTTATTCTGATAGCACCCTACACCTCTCCCACCAGAGAGCTCTTATTGTGTTAACAACCTTTATAGGACTGAGTCCCTTGGAGATAAAGCCAGGGGGGAAAAAAAGAAAATTAAAAAAAAAAAGAAAAGCGTAAATGTAAATGTTGGCAGATACACAAGTGAATTTAGCACATTTTGGTGGCAAGCAAAAAGAAATTGAACCTGGCTCTAGTCCACTTCTACCACCTCTACAGGAATGAGGATAACTGTTAAAGGAGACAGATTAGCTAGTTTCCCCTCACTCTTGTTTTGCATTCCTTTTTTCTTGTGCAGAACTATGGGTTTGTACAGATACAATGTTAGAATTGAAAAGCAGGTAAAACAAATTGGAGACAAAAATCCCCAGCTGAAAATGTAGGAGAACGTGGTGTAACCTCACACCCAGCACACATCTCAAGAGTAACAACAATAGGTAACTGAGAGCTGACACTGCTAGAAAGCTCATCTGTCACAACTTATAGTGTGCTCTAGATTAGTAGGTTGGGAGGGTTTTTACTGCTATTATTATTAACAGAGGACCCAAAGATGAGACATTTGTATCTACAGGATCCAATGAAAATAGCAATTTTTTTCACCCTTTGCTACCTGCTGAGCTGAGAACTGTTTTAAGTTTCACATTTCTCTCAAAGGTTCTGATGAACTTATGTTGACTGTACCACCCTCTCATTTCTCAGGATAAGCACAGACCATGTGCCAATGCACAGACATCTGAATTCATGCAGTAACTGAGGGCTGGAAAAAGGATGTTTCTGAAATATCTGTGTCACGTCGGAAGGTTCCTCAAAAAGTTGTTTAGTCCATTTCCCATGAACTGCTGTCAGATTAAGTTTTGACTTCCAGATGGAAATTGCTCAGGCATATCCATAGCATATACAAATGAAGTGACAGCAGCAGGAGTTTGAGTCCAAGTGACCTACGCCACCCTAGAGTTCAACTCAGCTCTCTTCACCATCAGACCACGTTTTCCCAGACTGGTCTTAGAAAATCAACTTGGCTAAATTATTTTAGGCTTTGCAATTTGGTTACAATTTTTTTATGGCAAATTAAGCTTCTTGACAACTTCCACAGGCCAGGCCAGGATAATCATCTGTCCTCTTTGGTACTGCAAGACCACTGTCATGGCAGTCTGCCTTGCTTATCTCTTTCTTCAAGTCCAGTGTGCAAAGCCTTAGGATTCCACTGTAAGCTTTCCCAGAGTCTTCCCATGTCTTACATTTGATATTTCTTCTAAGATACTTCTGAAAGAGAACCATGTTACTGGTTCAGATTAGGCTACTAATCCTGGGAACCTATGGTGCTGACACCTGGATAAAAATTCTCCACATTTGTGCATCGATTTCTTCTTACATGCAGTGATATGCACTGTGAATTCAATTTTTTTCTTTTTTTAATATCAGGTCATCTCTTCAGTGCACCAAAATCATTCTGAGTTACAAATCTGTCCTCCAAAGTGCTTGAGAGACTGCCCTGAATTTCATCTCATGAAAATTTTATACTCATATGCTGTCTTTCAATATCAAGGCAGTTGATGTAAAGGAAACTGAGGGGAGACCTCATCACATTCTACAGCTTCCTCATGAGGGGAAGCAGAGGGGCAGGAACTGACCTCTTCAGTGACCAGTGACCAGTGACAGGACCCAAGGGAATGGCATGAAGCTGGGTCAGGGGAGCTTTAGGTTGGATATCAGGGAAGGGTTCTTTACCCAGAGGATGGTTGTGCATGGGAATGGGCTCCCCAGGGAAGTGGTCACAGCACCAAGTTTGACAGAGTTCAAGAAGTGCTTGGACAATGCTCTCAGTTGCATGGCGTGACTCTTGGGTTGTCCTGTGCAGGGCCAGGAGTTGGACTTCAACACTCCTTGTGGGTCTCTTACAATTTAGGATATTCTGTGATACTATTATTCTACAAACACATGAATATTGGCTGTGAATATAATAACTGGACAGTTAAAAAGCTGTTTATGACTTGAGCACAGGAAAGGCTGAAATGTGTATCTCTCTGTATAGCTTTATATTGCCATAAGAAGCACTTCATCGTCCTGACCACTATCAGCAAATTCTAGTGTTTTTTGATTTGCACTAATTAGTAGTCAATGACATAGATAAGATGCGTGTTAACAACATCCACAGGAAAAAAATCACCAGGAGGCTGTTAAATAATAGCAGTGGAAAGGTTAAACTCCTCACTATGGGCAAGTCTGTACCCTACAGGAAATCATTTCCTATACAGGTCTAGTAAAACACTGCTGTCTCAAGCACCTGTATTTAAGACCTGTTCAAAGCATATTGTTGTGGTTGTGGCTCCAATGGCTCCTGATGTTGCTCCTAAAGTTTTCTTCTACCTAAAAATTAACTTTAAGAAATACACCTGTAAGAAGTATATATTTTGGTTCTTGCCTGTTTGCTGGACTCACTTGCACTTGTGCCAGCATTGCTGGCAGCATGGATAAACTCCAAGGCAGATGACTGAAACGACCTGCATTGAAAATAAAAAATAAATGAAAACATACCACACCTGTGATCTTTGTCAGGACTGTGGAGGGAACAGCAAGAACACTTGCTTCACTACTAATATAGAAGAACCACAAAGCTACCAAAATTTGCACCTGAAGCTGAGCAAACACTGTCCACCCTTGGTACTGGGGGAATAGAAATGCCAGTGAGAATGATGTTCCCAGCTGGATCCCTAATAATCTTTGGAAAACAATGACATCAAGGCATGGGATCAGAAGGACCAAATACAAATCAAATTGAAAAGTAGAAGTAATCATTCATCTGGAAGGCATATTCTAAAGGCATACTTGGGCCCAACCAGAGCATATGGTATATGCCTCTGCAGAAGGAAAATAAAAGAAAGAGAAAGAGCAATATTTTGTCTGGAAAAGTTGCTTCATGGGAGTTACCCTGGGTACGTGTCATGGGAAGACTCAGGAAGCAGATCCAGGTTGTGTCTGAACTGAACCACTCAAAGTCAGTTCATTAAAACAGGAAGTCTCCTGGCATGTTGGCAACTTCAGTTTTATTCAACTGAGTAAATTATTATTCACAATATTTGATGTAATGACCTGAAAAAAGGAAAAAAAATATATATACTTTATGTTCCATAGATATATGGTATGCCTCCCTACTCTGGAGGCAGACACCTAGGGAAGACAGGAGGATAAGAGCAAAACTGTAAGTAGTCACTGAGGTTTTGAGCACCCCTTCAAGCAGCTCAAATCTCTTGAAATGAATGGGGGCAGTTGCACACTAGAAGATTGCCTCGCACAGAGAAATGCTGCGGTCCAGCCTACAAACTCTTCCACCAGCCCTGCTCTCTGCAGCTGTTTCACACCATGCCAGATCCCTGGTGTCAGAGCAGTTGCACAAGTTTTCACGTCCTTTCTGTGCACTTTTAATAATGATTTCCCCAGGTTTCATCTCCTTGCCCTGTGTTTACCCTCCCGCAGTGTGGTGGCGCGGCTGGCAGGGATGCGTTTCGGGATCCTCTCTGCAGAGCCCTCGCGGTCCCTGCATCCCTGCCCAGGGATGCGCTGGGAGCAGCGGGCCGGGAGCTGTAACACACGGGTGTGTTACAGCGTGTGCTCCCTGCCTGCCTCGCACACTGCTGCTCTAATTACGGGGAAGGCGTGCGATGAAAGCAGCGCTCGTGTGATGATGCAGCTGTATCCGCTCTTAATCCTTCATTAATGCCTCATCAAAAGAGTACTGTACTTTTCATTTGTTTCGTATGCCGAAGGTCAGCATACTTGGAAGCTATTGTCATACAGCATTGCAGACTTTTTACATATTTCTCTGGTATTGTTCCAAGCTATTGTATACGCAAATGAGTCAATTGGTATGCAGATTGTCTATCATTAAAACCGTTTCAAAATCAGCTTTGTTGTGGGTTTAGCGTGGAGCTTGCATACCCCTCCTGAATGTAATGTGTGGTTCTGCACTGGTGCTGTGAGGTGGCTGTGGAACCTCTCATGGGACCAGCCCTCGTTTCCATATTGGCAGAACTTGCAGTGAAATCGTGGGAAATTTTCCCTGGGAACAAGTCTGCCAGCTGAAGTCCTCTGCTTGCCTCACCCTCACTTTGCAAGCCACACAGGCTACGTGGGGCCATATCAATGCCTCTGCTTTCCCCTCGCCTCCTTCTTTTGCTGGGTTGTATTTTCCCTCTGTGTGAGCTCCTAAAGGCTGCAAAACTTTTTCCTAGTCTCCTTGGGAGGTATGTCAGCCCCAGAGCTGGTCCTGCCTTCCCAGCAGCAGCCCATCTCTGCAGCCCCAGCACTGCCTGTGACAGCACCTGCCTTGCTGCCCATGGCACTGAGCCCTCCTCAGCACCCCAACACATCCAGACTTCACACACACCCAGGGCACAGTCTTCTGCTTTGCTGCTGTATTGAATCTCAGCCTGGGGTGAGAAACAGCAGATAAAGGCCACTTGCCTTTTGTATCACCTTCACACAGTTATTTAATGTGTCCTCTGTGGTTGTCTAGCAGTTCTTACCCAGGTATCACAAGCTTTTGGTGCAGAACCTGGATTCACTCGTCCACAAAAACTATTTTAATGACTTCTATGTGAAAATCACAAAAAAGTATTTTTATTTGCAGCTGCATTCTGTCAAGTGCATAAAAGACTTCTGCCCTTAACAAGGGAACTATAATCATATTAAGAAAAAAAAAAAAGTTAAAATTAAAAGCTCCATTTTTATAAAAAAATTCAATGACAGGAAATATTCATTTTAACAACTAGCAATTTATCAGGAGGTTTAGAAGAACAGAAAATGTAGATATGCAATTCTTACCAGAAGTGGAGGAGAGCTAAGTTAGGGACTGTCTGTACAAACCCAGTATTTACAAGGCTATGGGACCTTATAGGATGCAGCTGAAGGAGCTGAAAATGTTGGTTAACCACAATGCAAAACTGCTTTCTATCATCTTTGAAAGACCATCCAGGTCAGAGTGCCAGACAAGTAGGAAAAGTCTAATTTATGATCATCTACCAAAGGAAGATCTGGGAAACTACACACCAGTCAAGCTCACATTTTCCTGGGAAAAGCCGTGTATTGAGCCCTCATGGAAGGTATGTCCAAGCAAATTAAGTTCAAGAAGGTGACTAAGACAAACCATATTGGATGATAGCCTTCTATGATGAAACAACTTGCTTGATAGATGAGGTGAGAACTGTGGAGAAAACTCTATCTTGATTTTAGCAAGGCATTTGACAGCATCTCCTAAAAAATCCTTGTTGACAAGCTGGAAAATTTTAGAGGGCATGGAATTACAGCAATTTGTGACTACTGAAACCTGTTGCCAACATGACATATTTTTTCCATCTTGGTTTCCAAAGACAAAGATTAAAATAATAAGCATGAAGAAATTTTCCATTAGTTTCAACTATTTCTTTATTTCAAGATGTACAGATGCAAGTCAGACACTCATATTAAGATCTGTCAATGGTCTTTTTTCTATCACATCCGAACAAATCTGTTAAAATCAATTCCCAGTCCAGACCTATTAAAACATTGGCTCTTAGCTGCAGAGAGACCACCTCCCTCACTCGTCAGCATCTGGGGGAGAGATGTCACTCTTTGACACCACTGTTTGTGGCACAGGTGATGGCTAGAGTGACCTTGGGGATAGTTTGTTAATGTCCATTTGAAGGCAAAGTTTAGTTCAGTCTTGAAGTATGATTTGTGATCTACTGAAACTGTCTGGACTTGTGTTATTTATTCCAATCTGTGCTGGATTTCAGAGCAATTTGTGTTTTCTGAGCAGACAGAATACTACACACTTGTTTTAAAGGGTACTAGCAGAAGAAACATCTTTTGCAGAAGTGATTTTTGTTTTAAAGCATCATTGCATAAAGGAAAATTATAATTTACATTATGAAAGCAATCCTCCCCTGGTGTCAGGTAAATTTGTGCAGATAAAATATTTCCAAACTAATCTTCCCAGCCAAGAAAATGGCAGTAAGATTTACATGGGCATGTGATGCCTGACAATGCAGTGGTCTGGTGTAAAAGGGAGAAGAAGAAACAAGGACAATCTACTCTTTCTGTTTCATTCTCCCCTGACAGGCCTGAGATGAGAGATCTACCCACTTGTTCTCCAGGCATTTTGAACAGAGAGAATTCCTTTCTGTTGCCCACTAGAAGTGTCTATCTTCCTATGGCTCAGGGGGAAGAATTGGGCTGCCAGGAGCTTCCACTAGCTCTGCCTAGTGCTAAATAAAGGCAATCACTTAGATCACTTAAGCAAGCAGCAGTAGCACCCAAACACATACAAAAAAAGGTCAATTTATGATTGTCAGTTCCAGTACAGCAGCCTAGCAACTCTGGAGCCCTGGCATAATGACAGGAACCTCCTTTCCATCATCACCTCTTGCCCACTGTAATATCACAACTCATTTCAGGTATTCAGCTGTATTATCTGAGGGGAGTGGTCACCAGAGTAAATGTGGAATTCATTCAGTAAATGTTGAATATAGTCACCTCCAAGCCCAATTCACTCCAACTGAAATACTAAAATTATTAATCCTATTTCTGTTTTCAAGTTCTTTCTGCTTGAAATATTCCTTGCATTTCACTGGGCAAAGTAAGTATTTCACAAGGTAAATCCAGTCAAATCTACTTGCCTGCTAGCAAGGGGTACAATTTGGTGATACCAAAATGGTCCTGCTGTTTCTTAATTTAGTAAAATATAGCTATCCTTGTGCTGGTTTCAAACCCTTGCTTTAGGGATCAGAGTTGGGTCTTATTCACCTGAGAGAGAGCAAAGAGTTTTGTATTGCTGTATGACCTCAGCTGCACTACTGCTGATACTGTTGTTGTTATTGAGTCATTTAGAATGCAAAGAAAAATTCTGGTAAGGCCAGACATGAGAAGTCAGAGTGAGACACTGCACAAAAACAATGGTTTGCTGCATTAATTTTGAAATCCAGCTGTGCAAATCTGGTTTGAGAATTCATCAAAAAGACCCTAAGAAAACACTTTACAAATTAAATCTCTCTAATGGGTCTAACTGAGCAATATTTTTCAGCTGAAATGTATTCTACAGAACAAAGAAAAGTAAGTGCAGTAATGCTGCCGCTATTATTGTTGTTGTTGTTGTTATCATTATTATGCTGTAATAAGAGCAGAAGATACATAATTCCCTCATGCAGAACATCTTCAGTAGGAAGCCTACATTTTAAGTTTGTAGGTAGAAGACTACAGAGATGTTGGAACCCAGGAGCCTGTTTTTTTTGAGCTTTCTGTGCTTTCTGGCAGTGACCCCCTGGAGAACACTGCTTTTGACTTGAGGCCTTGGAGAAGGCTTCTAAATCTGAGTGATGGAGTTAGAGTCACAGGTGTGTAGTTAAATAGAAGTGTGTGATTTCACATGGTGAGGGGTTTGGAATTTGGGTTTTTTAGAGTATAGTAATAGGTATGGGACAAAATGGAGGTTCTTGGGAGTTGTCTCTTTCTGTCTTCTTCCTTCTTCTTCATG
>VZTT01059732.1:31609-76024 GCA_013400855.1 Buphagus erythrorhynchus | reverse complement strand
AGGAAGAGGAGGAAGAGGAGGAAGAGGAGGAAGAGGAGGAAGAGGAGGAAGAGGAGGAAGAGGAGGAAGAGGAGGAAGAGGAGGAAGAGGAGGAAGAGGAGGAAGAGGAGGAAGAGGAATCCTACCTTGCTAGACATCTCCTGATTCACTCCCTGTGTCCATGCTCTGTGCCTGTCATTCCCTCTGTTCACCCTTTCTGCATCATTCCTCCATTGTCCAATCATTTCTTCATGCCGTCCCATTCATCCACCTCTTCACTCATTCTGCTTCCACCAGTCATTCCTCATCCATCTGTTCATTCATTCGCTATCATGCCATCTTCCATTCGTTGCATCCATCCCATTGTCCTTCATCTGTTCTCCATAATTCATCCATTTCTTCATTCTCCATTGTTCATCCACTCTCTATCATCCACTCATTCACCATCCAGTAATTCTCCCTTATCCACTCGTTCATTCATTCATCACCTCTTTCTCCATCATCTGTTCATTCCCTAACATCCAGTCATTATCCCTCCATTTATTCATCATCCCATCATTCATTCTCTATCATTCATCCATCCTACATTCATCTATTCATTCTCCAATCATTCATCAATTGATCTCTATCCATTCATTCTCCATCCAATTTGAACTATGCTGCTTTGCTAAAACTGTAAAACTGTGTTCACTAGATGGGCATTTTCCCATCTCTGCAATAAAGACCAGCCTTTTTATTAACCCCTGTACCAATGCTGTGTGGAAAATGCTTTATTGTACTGCTCCGGAAGCCATCGCTGCCGCCAGGTTAGTTGTTGCTTTAGTACTGCTGCAACTAAAGCTTTGCAACACAGGAACTCACTGCAATCCACTCCTGTAACTGTGTTAATTCATTTACAGTAACACTTCATCAATTTGCCAAACCTTTTAATTACTGATCCATCGTCTTTCTGGATTTCCTTCTCTACCAAAGCAGGGGCTTGCACTCTCATGTGGTGACCTGTATAGCTCAAAGCCTCCAGTGAAAACATAAACTTCAAATTACAACACACCCAAAACACCGGGAGCTCTTCCTACCTTAAGTCCTTCATAGTCACACAGCTGAATGCTGAGAAAATGCTGAAGCTGAAAGAAGCAACTGCATCTCTTAAAGCATCCCTCCCTCCTGCACATGCAGCACACACAGTTTCTCCTATGGGGCAGTTCCATTTCAGTAGTGATTGTACCAAGGCATGTCACAGTCATGCTTACAGACTTCTAGATCTTCTGAGGCAGAAGCTGGGAGCTGAGTGTTCCTTCCCAAGCTGTCTCTTTAAGGTGACAAGAGACTGGATTCAGGGGAGGAACACATCCATTTACCCAGGGTGGGGACTTACCTGTGGCCACTTCTACAATTACCTGCACGAGCAGAATGAACGTCAACTGCACTCACCCCCTAGACTTCTAAGCACAAAGCCTCCGTGATGTTCTCCTTTAGTCTTAGCCAGTTTCTTACCTAGTTCTGCAAAGTCAGCTTTCACTACACATTCTTTATACCTGCATCTTTTTGTAACATGCCTGAGTATAAGAACAGAGCACAAGAGTCTGACGGGCCACCAACAAAACCTTTCTGGAGAACAGACGTTGTCCCTGGGATAAAAATAGATAAAAGTTACTTTTACCTCTTCAAAGTCCTCTTTGGCTGACGGAAGATCAGAAGCCAGGCTGGCATCCCCCAGATGTTTCTCTGTCCTCTCTCCATGCACTACAGTGGTCTTTATGACCTTGCTGACTTTCCGGCCCTCCACTGGTTCGGACTGGAATTTGGAGGCACTAGAGAGAACAGCAGGTTCAGACAGAGTCACCTGTAAGGTTAGAAAGCACAGGTCAGCTACACTTTGGGATGTGCACTGGCCAAATTAACTGGTGTGTCTATGGGCTCCACAGGGTAAAGCTTACTGGAAAGAAAAAGGGGGAAAAAAAGGAAAAAAGCGAGAAGACATAAAAGGGAAAAAAGAGAGAAAAGAAAACAGAGAAAGAAGAAAAAAGACAACAGAGAAAGAAGAAAAAAGAAAAAAGAGAGAAAAGAAGAAAGGAAAAAGAGAAAATAAGGAAAATAGGAAAAAGGAAAAAAAAGACAAAAGAAAATAAAAGACAAAAGGAAAATAGAAAATAGAAAAGAGGTAAAAGAGGAAAAAAGAAAAAACAAAAAAAAGGAACAAAGAGGGGAAAGGAAAAAGGAAAAACAAAAAGAAGAATCAAGGAAGAAGAGGGAAAAAGGAAAATAGAGTAAACAAAAAAGAAGAAAAAAAGGGGAAAAAAAAGGAAAAAGAAAAAAAAAAAAAAGAAAAATTAAGACCCTTCTTCCTTGTTACTTTACTCCTAAAGAATTTTTTCTGATTATTAGTTCCAGCAAGCAAATACATCAGTGATGTTTTTCACAATTGCAATAACTGCTTGCTACACCCTGCTTTTGGGCCAGCACTACTGAAAGCACACTCCATTGCCAGCTTCTGGCCCTCCATCACAACTTGGCTGTGCTGATCCAAACACCTGTAGGGCCAGACAGTGAAGTATGGCAGGAAGGCACTTACCTTCTCAGTCTGTTTTTCTTTTAAATTACCTGTCTCTGATACAGTTTTTGTTTAAGTCCTAGATGTTTTTAGCCTCTTCAAAGCAAGAACAGACCATCAAGGTAAACTTCCTGTAACTGTGGGGTTCTAGGCCTGAGTGGCAGAATGAGCATGCTAAGCTGCAGTGACTAAGAGCCCTGCTGGGGTGCTGCTGCTCTTTGCCACGGCAGGCAAAGCACACCCTACCTCTGAGTGCTCACTGCCACTCTTCAGAACAACTCGCTTCACCACTTTGGAATAACCATCTCCCTCTTCCACTCTGACGGGGGCTTGCGGTGTTCCCTGCATTAGCACCTCCTCCTTTTCCGTGCCATCTGGAGTGACGTATCGCCGGATGATCTTCCGAGTCACCTGAAGGAATGGAGTTTAGTCCCCAAAGCAGTAGCAGTAAAATATTCCTCTTTGTTCTCTATCTAGTATTTGCTACTCAAAGGGCATTTTGTCCTGCATGAAAGAACCTGCATAGATGGTTCCATGTCCTACTTCTCAATACCTACTCAAGAGACTCATGTGGTGCTATGGTGCTAAAGCTCTCGAGGCACTGGCTGGCCAAAGCAAGAAGAGAATTACAGAGTTCAAGATGTGAAATTGCTCAGGAGGATGGGTGTGTGTCCTTCTGTGGATGACCCCAACCTTTGAGACCAAGGAATTGGCTGGGGTGGTTAACTCTACCAGGAATTCAAACAGGTTCCATAGACAGCCTGTCCAGCTGAAGGGCTGAGATATCTTCTCAGAACATGGGGTTTGCCACCGGCCCAGCTCAGCCAAGTTCTACACCAAATCACTGAGCACCAAATTGTCAGAGAGAGAGAGGAGCATGAAGTTCTCCTTTCACTTCCACACTGAGCAGAATTTGCTTTTCTAAGCATGATCTGATTGTGAAGATCTAGAGTCTGGGGTTATCTGACTCTTACAGACCCAGCCTTCCATTGCTTTCATTAGGACAAGCAAGCAAACATCTCAGATAAGGTTGTGGTGGACTGGGTTTTTTAAAAAAGAAATAAACAACTTTCTTCTCAAACCTGTGAGTATGTGTAGGATTTTCCTTGGCTTTAAACAAAAGTTAACAAAATACATCCTGTTAGGTCATACACTGTAACACAGAATCATTTTGAGAATCTAAATTCTTGTTCAAACTTTGGTATCTCTCATGAGCTGAAATTCTCATTCCTTCCACTCTCTACTCTTTAAATCACACCCCTTCATAGCAGAAAGTCTGGCATCTCTGTGAATGATTTTTCCTTCCTTTTACAGGAGAGGAAGAAGGTAACAAGGGGCAGAACTGACAATACCTTCTTTACCACTGTGTGCCCATGTTCATCTGTGTACTGCTCTTCTGTGACTGTTTCTGGTGGCATTTCAGGCATACTATCAGCCTGTATGACAAAGAACAAAGTTGTGTGAAGTGAGGCCTTCATGTGGGTCTTGAAATATTTTAAAATCGATTAATGGGTTACAGAATGGAAAAAAAATCAGCAATGTTAGGAAAAAAACCTGTTCTGCAAATAAAACCTTAGAAAGGCATGCAAAGAAAAGTGATGCCACAGCACACAGGCAAAGATACGTTAGTTGACCTTGTTGCATAGGAGGCTGACAAGCCTTCATCTTCGGCCTACCAAGGCATCTATGGAATTTACAGAGGGGTTAGCAATGTTACTGTAATCCTAAGGTGTTGGAACAGCTTATCCAATGGAGATGCATTATTTGGGAGCATCCCAGCTTAGATGCAACACCAGCTCAGGGCCTAAGGCAGCACAGGCTCGTGCAGTCATTCAACACACAGTACCTGAATGATCACCCGGCGCCGAATGACCCTGGTGGTGACCATCTCATCCTCATCCGAGCTGAGCTCCAGCCCACCTAACTCCTCTGCTAACTCCTAGGGGAAGCATGGAAGCAGGACTCTGTATGTGGTACTAGCAGTAGCTACAGCTTCTGTCTTCCTACACCAGCTCTGCAATTCCTATATTTTGCATACGCTTTCTGGGTTAATTACACAGAAAAATCTACAAAAGCCTTTTAATCCTCCACAGGGTGAACTACAGACCGCAGGGTACAGACAGTAGGACTGAGAGTTATAACTAGAGAACACTGTAGCCTCAGAAAGATCTGAAAATTTTAGTAACAAGTGCTGAACTTGCCTATCCTGCATAAGGAAGAATTAAACATTTAAACAAACACATATGAAGGCAAAGAGAGGCTGAAAAGAATCAATTGGGAAATAGCTCTAGTATAAAAACATAAAGGGGAAAATAAATAAGGGGAGGAGGGGTTGGTGGTAAGAGCTGTTGTTGTTTCACTTCAGTAACAGAACTGGAGGAAGAAAGCAATACATTATTTCGAGGGCAGCCTGCCCTCCTGCAGCCCTTGTACTGAGCCCTGCTGTACATACTCTTTCAATCATTTGATACACTTTAAATTCCACCTTTCCCTGAGATCCCAGAGGCCAAGATCTGAAACCCTTCATTCTAGAGGTGATACCTTAGGCCACATAGAAGCAAAAAGAAACCGTCTTGTTTCTAGTGAACACAAAGGTGAAACAATTTCTGCCTCAGTACAGCTGCACCTTTCCTGCTCCAACTTGACTTAAGAGCTAATTTCCTGCCCAAGAACACCTTTTCCTTTTCTTCCACTCAGAACGGGCAAAGCAAGCTGTCTGTTTATTCTTAAACTTTCATCTGCCAGGAAACCTTAATTCTCCACTAAAAGCCATATGGTTGCTCTCTTTCCTTGCTGGTGGGTGTCTTCCCCTCTCTAAATGCTGCAATGAAGTCCCTTGTCTCACACAACCCAAGACCTACCTTGTACAGCTTTTGAAATCCTCTTTGTTCTCCTCTCTCTATACCTCTTTACTGCCTGAGCACTATATAAACACCAGTACATCCTTAGTACTCTGCAATGCACAGCTTGTCTCTTTTACATCTCACTGACTTTACAGATCTTTCACACCATTTCTCACACTGCTCCGGGCTAGCCTTGCCTTTCTTTATGAGCTTTACTGTTATTACTTTGTCTGCATTACATCTGCTTCAGTTTGTTTCTGCCCCTGTTACTGACACTCTCCCTCTCTCTCTCAGGCACAGACCTAACAGTCACAGGCCCAAGGACAAAGAAGGATGGAGCAGAACCAGAACTATCAGTCCAGACTTTGGGATCTGGGGTTTGCTTCAACTTTGAAAACCTCAGGAGAAAAGCCTTTACCTGACCCTTTTAACCACAGAGGGAAGGAGAAAAAACTCAGTGCCAGATACAAATTAATTACAAATATTCTTATCTTAAGGAATGAGCAAGACATAAAATTTGGTTTATTGTGTAAATTACATTGAGGCAATGTTGTTCATTTACCTTTTCTAAAGATTCCTCTTCATAGCCCCTTCCAGACTTCTCCATCTGGTCCTCAGTGGACTCCACTATCACAAGACTGGATCTCCTTAGAGAGAGGCTTTCCTGGTGCAGCTGGGGGTCCTCAGGCTCTTGGACGATGGGGGAGTCCCCTCTCTGCGCAGAGGACGGAGGCTGTGCTCTCTGCGTCTCTCCCGTTTCCATGCTTGAGCGCGCAGATTTTCCGCTCGCCGCTTTTCCAGCTCCCACGGACTGCTCCGTTCCTGGAGTTGTGACGCTGTGAATTACAGGTCCAAACAAGTTACCACTGTGCAGTGCTTCCCAATTCCCAGCAAGGGAACACTAGGCAGCAACCTCGTATTGTTCTGCTGTCTGTTGTCTGGAAAAGTCTAGAAATAACTGATACTCCTTGACAGGAACTACAGAGCAGTCTGGCTGGGAATCTCACTCATCTTCCTGAGCAGATCTCCAAATGGATATCCAACCCTTCCACGCAATTCTGCAAAACTTCGTATTTGTAAAGTATTTCAGAGAGCTTTGCTGTCACTTGTGCCCTCACATCTCTACATACTGCCATTTACTTTCTTAGTGGGAGAGCCTGGATCACTGCAGAAGGATGTGAGGCACCTACAACACTGAGCGCAAGCTGTGCAGCTGCAAAGTGGAAAAACCAACTTTCATGTAGAATTCTGGAGTTTAGCAAAGAGAAATTTAGTAGAGGTTCAGGTTTTGTTTGTAATGGTATTTTCATGATTGAACCCTGCTATGATTAATCACTGCTCCAAGTTAGTTAAACCTATTATTATGTATGTTACTATGTAACACATATATAAAGGAAATACATCTAATTCAACATATGTGCATTCAATATTGTTGTGTAATTCCTCTTGGAGCATGTCCCTTACAAGTTATTTAAATCTAGCCTGATTTTTCACCTACTTCAAATTAGACCTGCAGTGTAGTGATATTCCCTTGTCATCTTTACTCTTGTGTAGTGCTGGCACTATTGTCTCCCAAGTATTTTCTGTTGCTCAAAGACATTCATTTCCTGATGCGAGTCCTTAGGAAGCATTGGTGTTTTTGCCTAACACTGCAACAGCAGCTTTCTTAGACAGTATTTTCTGTCTCCCATGCTTTCTCCCGGCATACCCTGAGCCAAAGAATCCCCCCAAAGTCGATTTGCTGGACTCAGCTGCCCTTTGACTGCTGAGAGCTGCATCTCCACATCAAAGCTAATCACGTCCAGGAAAGCCACTTATTTGGATAGGGATTCTTGATATTTTGCTGGCTTATCAATACCTGACTCTACCCTGCAGAGAGGTCTCAGCATGGGCACATAATCTGGGAAGCTGTGGAGAAACAAACATGATCTATTTTAAATTCCTTTCCGAATGACACCAACCCCACTGACAGCCTTACCTCAGAATTCAAGTTTTTGCTGCACAGGTCTTCTAAATGTGTACTCTATCATGTGTTAATCCTGGAAGTACCTGTGTCTTGCCTCTGTAAAACCCTGTTTCTGCTCCTCTGGCCATTGGAAATGCACTTTTAAAAGCCCAGTTCTTAATAGGTAGGTAGGAGTTCTATAAGTAATGATTAAATTAAAAAACTTTTGCCTCCATTGAAAAAGCCATCCCAACTCTGAAGAAAGGGTCCTTTAGGATGACGACTTTGATTAATGTGTCATCATTTGTCACCTAAAACATGAAAAATATACAAACCCTCCCCCCTTCTCTATTAACCCTCTCTTATTTCCTATGTACTAGACACAGTATTGCTTTGTGTTCATTGACAAACTGACTTTCTCTCTTCAACCTTAAGGCTTCCTCCACATGGATTAAAAAGTGAAAACCACAACTGGAGGAAAATTCTACTGTGCTCATATGTTTTAAAGGCCACTGTAAAATCCTCTTATTACACAGAGAAAAGAGAACCTGTTCCCTATGGCTTCATCCTGGTCTTTTGGCACTTACAAATATTCCTGTTGCGAAGCAGATGGTTTCCCTGGCACGTCTTGGGGTTTCCCTGAGAATTCAGCTTCTACTTGTTCCTTGTGTGCTTGCCTCAGAAGCTCAGCCATGGACACCTCTGCCTCGCTCCTGGGAGTACTGTCCTGGAATGGGGAATAACTGACAGACACGTCTTCCTCGGAGACCAGAGGGGGGTGCTCAGCTGGCTCGCCATCCTTAGATATTCTCTGCTGTTCTTGTTTGTGTCTCGAGCTGTACACTTCCTCCTGCAGTGCTGAAAATCCTTGTGAAGACAGAGAGATGAAAAATAGAGTTACAAGTCTGACCAGAAGGCAGAAGTCCTGACTGCTTTCTGTGTGCATCAAGGCTTGACTTGAACTTCTTGAACACCTTGAGTGGGAGGGCACCTGGCCTCTAGGAGTAGCCCAAGCAATGCTGGATTGCCACTAATATGGCCAGATTTGGACAGTAACAGACAAAATAACATTTACCCAGAAATTTACCTCAAGTAATTATGCTTGAAGCCCTCCAAGTAAAGAAGGAGATTCACAACAGATATTTTTTCCAGTTTATTAGGATAGATTTTAGTGACTTGTCCCCCCCACCCCCATATCCATTATTTATCTGCTTCTGGAAAAATTAACTGTACAAGAAAAGATGAAAACTCTTCATAGAGGGCTAGGTGCAAGAAGTAGCTCATTTATATGCCACATTCACTGGAAACCTAGTGAACTCTGAAGAATAAATTGGGGGGAAACGGAGAAGCTTGTACTGAATTTGAGCTGGACAGAGAGGTTAACATTCTAAAGCTACTTGGCAATGATATGAGAATGATAATTGCAACACAGCCTTCTATTCCTACATTCTCTTCAAGACTGGGACCTTTGCAGGTGTCTAATATGCTTCAATATTGAGTTAGGCACACAAAAGTATCACTTCTGGAAACGAGGATTTTATGCCAAATAATTTGCAGGTGTTTCTTCAGTTCACACCACTGGATCTAATCCACTGAACTTTCAAACTTAAGAAATGCAATAGCATCCTACCAGAACTACAGTATCCTGGATAGTCAAATCCAAAGGGGTTTCTGTCAAGGCACAGAGTAGTTTTCCTTTTTACCATCTTGGTCAAATTCTAATACAACTTTATCAACTTCCATGAAAGCACTTGCATAAGCAAAAAAACCCAAATCCCAAGGTAAACTGGGCAAACATTGCTGGCCACAGTGTTTGCTTCTGAAGAATCTAAAGCGCAGACCTTCTACCTGGTGAAATGTGACCCACGTGATGCCGTGCTGGCGTGCATCCACACTGTCTGCTTTCAAAAGGGATTCCTGTGCTCTGTCACGAGAGCTGACAGATGAGCCTGGGCCAACACTTCAGAGCAGAGCAATGCTCAGACAGGTACCCCAGGCAGTTTGGGCCAGGAGGCGCTTACCTTCACTGTGCTCCAATGCCAAGGACTGCTCCGTGTCCGCGTAGGTGCGCGTGCCGTGGCCCTGCATGGGGTCTATGCCGCTGCTCTCCATCAGGTGAACGATGTCCATGCGGTTGATTTTCGTGAGACATTGGGTCAGACTGGTATCTGTGCCATTGGAACGACACCGTGCAGCTCAGTTAAGAATCAAGCACGCTCCCTCCCTTCTCCATAGGAAGGGTATATATAGGAAACTGACTGATATCATATATAAATTACAGACACATTTAGAAGCAGTGCTGTGTAAAATTTAAAAAGAACCAAACAGATGCTTATAAAAACTAGCACTCTGTTTTTTTCCTTTTAACAAATTTGTTGAGTTGCTGTATTACACAGAAAAGACAAGAAACAACATTGAGTACAATCCATGGTCATCCTTTCTGTAGCCTAAATTTTCCCCAAATTTTCCTTGTGATTACAGCACACACCTGTCACCTCAGCTAGCAGACTGGAGACAGTCACACACAATTACTGAAGACAAACCTGTTGCATGTTTCCCATCCCTTTCAAGCCAGTATTTGAGGAGTGCGTGGCTCTGGTCTTGAAGCGAATTGGGATTTTCAATTCGGATCTGGTGAATTTGCTCCTCTGTAAAGTCCAGTTCTCTTGCTAGCTCTGCAAAAGAAATCCATCTCTGTAAAGAGGTCTGATACTACCACTACTCGTCCCCTGGTCTAATTTCATTCCAAGAAAAGGAAATGTCTGTGAATTACAGTTTAACCCCAAAACCTGAGAAAATATTTGCATCTCATTCCATGTTACTTCCACTTGTCTACACTACTGTTTCCTGCCAGAGGTCTATTAAATCCACAATATTGAAGTGATTGTTTAGAACAGGTTCCTCTGTTAAGCCACTTAGGATTCTCAGTATCCCAAAGACAATAAGCTTCTGAAATATTTTTATAGAACATATTTAGATAATCAGAAAATCATCCAAAATAAATGAAAGGAGTGTGGACCATGCCCTTCTTTCTCTTTGGGGCAGACAGTGGGCACTTTACCTGTCCAGCTGAATCCTAGATGATCCGCAATGTGGGCCAGTCTTTCCTCTGTCCTTTCCTGATCATCCTGTTGATCTAAAGGTCAAAGAGAGCTACAGTTGCCTTTTGCAAGTTAAAAACCATTTCCATAGGAGAGAGAGAGGAAGAGCCCAAGAAGGGAAAGCACTGGTTTTTCCTGACTGCTGTGTCTAAATGTGGACAGGCTGTGCAACTCAAATGAGGCCTGTAAATCCCTAGATTTAAAATGAAACTGCAAAAGCTTGGTTTTTCAAAAAGCACAGGACTATCTAATTTTTCTATCTGAAAATCAGGCATTCATGTGAAAACATAATCTAGGACTGAAGCACCTACTGTGTCTATTTTGGCCAGGCATTTTACTCTAAAACTTCATTCTAAAGCTCAGTTGAAGACTTTGACTAAGTCAAGAGCTATAGTTTTCCATGCCTCCTTAGTAAATGCCAGAGTTGAAGAATTCATCGGGACCAGTGTTTCTGATCATGTTTTTTCTTTTGCAGGACAAGTTTTGTTCAAACAGCCCATACAGCACTTCAGATTATGGTCTGCATTTGAGATACTGTTAATTTCAGTGTCTTTGACCCTTTGGACGGGAATGAGACTAAACACCGACAATGAAGGCAAGGAAAAATCAGATGGTCATTTATCAGTCCTCATTCACTTCACTAATGGTAAGACTGACAGCTCCTCCCATCCCCAGAGCTAATTTGAGGATGGTGGAATTTGAGTTTTGATTTTCCCTGAATGCACACGGGGATTGCAACACCTCCAAATCAGGAAATTGCTTAGGGTTTGTGATATGCACGTGTCAATCTGGCTCCTGATTTCTGTTAGGGCTACTCAGTATTAGCATACAAGTAGGCATGAGGAAAACCAAGCACCAGAAAATGTGTACTAAAGTTACTGGTGACTCAGGATTTCTTCAGACACAGACTGTCAAAAAAAAGGAACATAAAAAGTTCTTTAAAACTCCTGGAGACCTCTTTGTGTACCAACTCAAAAGTCTATAAATTTTTCTGTCTGGCTTTCAATTGACACCCAAGCATGTTATTATTAGTAGAAGTTAATAGCTAGTAATAGGGCCAGGGAAAGTCAAAAGCCAAAACATGCACGACCTAAGCAATCAGCTTAATGACAAAACCATACATATTTCTAGAAGTGTTTTTGCTTATTAAGGTAACACTTCCCGTAAGCGCTTACGGTTTTCAATCTTGAGATCGTTTCATAGACAAGAATACAGACACAAAAAAAACCCAAACACAGCTCACAAGGGGAAAAAAAAGCACAACTAACCACCAAAAGCTGAAAAAAAAAATGCCACACACATTACACCTGGGCACAAACACACACACACGCACGCACCAAAGAAAACAAAAAACAAAAGAGTTTAATTCATGACATGCGTCGCACAGGGAATCTCAGTCGTTGGCAAATACCTTCAGCACGGTCATGGACATTTTCGTCAGGGATACGTTCAATCTGAGTCTCTACAGACTCATCCCAAATGGGTCTGATGTCAAAGATGTCTTCAGGAACTGACTGCTGAGTCTCACTGGATGGCACATTTTCAATAACTGAAACTTCTAGGGCACTACTGCTTTCATCATCTGAAACTAATTCTTGTTCTCTCTCTGACTGAGTAAGTCTTTCCACTAATTTAGAAGCTTCGTCACTAATTTCTTCAAAAAACTCTATGGAGTTTTTGTAAAGATCAAAAAAATGGTCCTTACTTTCTTTTGTGGGACTAAAAGCACCACGGGAGCCTGTAGCGCTTCTGCTTTTAACTGGCAACCGTGAAGAAAACACCTTTGATATTGCTGTTGTTGCCTCATCTGAGTCTAGCTCAAACTTCATCTCGCTCTGCCTCTCCCTGGCCTCTGCCTCTGCCTCAGCATAGCTCCTAGCTTTGATAGAACGTTTGGTCTTTTGGTCCACGGGACTACTGGCATCAGATTCCGATTTACTGCGGCTGTCTGGTTTCACAGGGACCGCGTTCATCACGTCGAGCGCTGTGGGTGACTCCGGCTTGTGGACCGATGTGTCCGCATACGAGTGTTGTGGTTCAGCTTTTTGGGAAACAGCTTTCACAGGAATTTTAGACTTTGGTTTCGCTTGGTCATCTTTTCCTTCACACTGCGAACTGTCCAGGAAGTCGTCCAGAGAAAGGCTCTCGTTTTCCAATTGTTGTGAGGACTGCGATGTGGCAGCAGCTGTTCTTACAGGGATTTTGGATTTGCTTTCACAAGAAGGCACACTCTCCATTAGAGCAGTGGGGATTTCAATCACAGATCTCTGTTCCTCCGGGGAAGAGTCTGGGGACTCCTCAGCCTGTTCAGAACTAACCAATCGAGTGACTTTGGAAAAATCTAACTCATCTTCTACCACACAATGCTCAGGAGAGATGGGGCAAGGCACCTGACTGCTATCGACCATGTCAGCCTCCGATCTGGAGAGGGGCTCAGCTTCAGAGGCAGTGGTTTCTTTCTTTGGTGATTTTGAAGAAGCTGAAATACCCATTTTAATTGGAATTCTGGATTTAAGATCTGCTTTTGCAGTGCCTGCGCTGGCACCTTCACCCATCGTTTCTTCAGATCTATCACTACAGTTGGGTGATGGGGGTGAAACTTTCAATGCATCTTGTTCTTGCATGTCTGACTCCTCTGACTCTGAAGGTGCAAATGGGTCTGGTGAGCCCTTCAGCTTTGAAGATTCTGACTCTGATGCTTCTTTCACTTCTTCACACAAAGAAACTTCTTCCTGAGGCTCCTGCCCCACCTGGAAGAAGTGAAAGCTTTCATCTGGGTAGTTCCTTTTGGTCATGTCAATGGCTCCACTTCTAGTCATCTCAAACAACTTGCCTTCCTGAAAAAGAAAAGGATTTTGTTCACTGAGTGGTGTCCCTTCCTCAGTGGGTGTCCTGGCTGGTGTCGTGTCAGGGGTCGTGCCTTGGGATCGCCTGTCTACCATCAACCCAAATATCTTTTGTTCCTCTTCTTTCACTCGAGCTTCAAAAGCTTCATCGTCTTCACGTATTTCGCTCCACATGTCAGAATCCACATCGGTTCTAGTGATGACAACCTGACCGATCAATTTCTCTGTTTCATCTCTTATATCCTCTAGGGCAGATTCTGATAATTTTGTTGAATCTGAGGTTGGAGACCCTTGTGACATCATCTGAAATCCATCCTCTGGTTTGGGCTCTATTTCCATGTAGACTTCCTCTGAAGAGCAATATTCACTGCCTATGTCTCTGCTAAGTAAAGCTTCACCAGCCTGATCTTTCCCTTCTGCAATAGAATAGGTTTCCCTAGATAGCAGACTTCTACCAGATCCTACCTCACTTTCAGAGTCAATGAAAAAATGTCCAGAAGACACATTTTCGTAAGGGCTCACTATATACGGAGCACTACCATCAGTGGCACCTGCTGCACAGCTGTCAAGTTCCACTGTGTCAGTGGTTAGGGACGAATACTCTGGTAAGGGTTCCTCAGCATGACCAGCCCTGTGAGATGTCTCACAACTTGTATCTGCTTTTCCCAAATCCCTTGCTGAGGCAGAATGGTCATCAGTGTCGCCTTCGGCTGGTTTGCCGTCACGTGGGACAGAGTACTCGGTGGTACCATGTCCATGAGAAAAACTATCTGCCTCCTCTGACACAGCTCCTGTAGAAATGAGATTGCTGCGTGGTAATGGGGCCACAGGTTTGTCATCCTTTTCAGTAGCATCCCACTGCCCCATTGTTAGTGAAGACTCAGTGTGAACCTCTTTTTGGGAACCGTCACCAACAGAGTGACAGGGCGTACACCCAGATCGTGTGACCTGGGTGTCAGGACTGGCCATCTCACAGTCACCTGTACCATCGCAACATTTTGATTCCATGCTTCCTGCTGACGCACAGCCGTCGAAAGGACAAGTGCCCGTGGAAGGCTTACAGCTGCAACCAAGGATAAGTGGCTCCTCTTTGTCACCTTTGCCTTGCACTTTAACCTCACCTATCCTGACAGAGCATGGCTGGGAATCAATGGGTTGGAAACCTGCTTCGTCAGGGCTAGAGCTGGAGTCAATACTAGATGGTAAAGGTGAGGGTGGCTGCACTCGGATCACAGGCTCCATTAAGAGGCCTGAGTCGGCTTCTTTCTTGAGCCGAGTCAATTCCGGCTCACTTTCAGAAGAGGAAGAACTCTTTCTAGATTCAGCAGCAGGTGTTACCACTGTGGGTATGTCTTTTTCTACTCCAGCAGTCGGCTCTGATGCATCAGCCTCATGTAAGGCTTCTGAATTGACAACCACAGAAGATTCACCTTGCTTACAACTCTTTTTATAATCTCTCTTCTGTTTTGCTTCCTGTTCTAATTCATCAAACATTTTTATTTTGGTCACCATTTTAAACATCTCTTCTTCAGGGGTGAATCTCTTCTTTGGTTCACTTTCCAAATCATCCTCAGGTTCTTCGTTGACTTCAGGGATGGTGGCTGACTTTGGTATGTCTGCCATTTTGGGTGTGATTTCATAGCTAATTTCTTCTGAACTAGGAGTTTCAGGGGAAATGGGGCTTTTCCCTGAACTCTCCATGAGCGATGTTTGCTCTAGACTGTCATCATCAGCACTTCCCTCAGGGTCACGGAGAATCCTGGAACGCACCGATGCCAGCTCTGGGCAGGCTTCTGCTTTGCTAAGAACAGATGGAAGAGGAGTCTGCCCCAAAAGACAAGCCTTCACTGTTGGTTCTACGGGGCTGCTTTCAAGGGAATCGCGGCAGGGGGACTCTTTCATTGGACTGGGCTCCAAAGAGTCGGGCGTTTTGTGTGATGAGTTATCTTCTAGCACTGGGCTTGCTTCCAGGGAGTCTTTATGACTTATAGTCAAAGAGTCATCTGCAACTGGGCTAAAGCCTTCACTATCATGGCTAGCAAGTGAAAGTTCCAGTTTCTGGGGACTTCTAACTGTAAGACGGCGTTCACAGGGTACATCTTTTTCTTTCTCTAAAGCAGTGTCATGTGTTTCAGAAGACTTAGTGAAATGTGCAGTGGTTCTGGATTCTTTATCCCTGCTAATATCTTTCATAACGGAAGCTGAGCTACTTCCTTTAAGTTTATCAGCCTCTTCTTCAGAGGCTGGAGGTAAATGCTCTTCTGATACATGGTCAGAATGAGACTCTCTAGTCTCGGTAATAGCATCTAGCTGCCTCTCAGTAATACCTTTTTCATCTTCCTTTGAGGAGAGTTCCTTCGTAGAACTTGTTTCTGCTGTTGTGTGTACTCGAGCCGCTCCTTTAGCGTCTTCAATTTGCCCATCAGTTTTCTTTGGTGAGAATGAAAGGCTTTCTGGGCTCGTTTCAGGAGTCTCTGCCAGACCCTCATGTTTGTAACTTTCCTCTGAGCTGATCTGAGGGGTTCCGTCAAGTAGGCTGCCTGGAGAGTCAGCCACACCTTCGTGTTTAAGGCTCTCTGAGCTCCCATCAAGAGCAGCACTTTGCAGAGAAAGAGCAGGAAGGAATCCATCTTTCCCATACTCTGTGGGAAAAGCAGCACCGAAAGGACTGGTCAGTACTTGCTCCAAGTTAAGCTCTCCCTCCTCTGTCACTGAGAGGTGTCGGAACTGTTGGTATCTGTCATTATCCTCCAGTTCTTCTTTAATGACATCAGAAAAGTCTGCTGAGGTTTTCCTGTCAGGGCTGATCTGGAAGTCAGGATCTCCCTGATCCTCACAAGTCCTGCCCTTCCCAGCCGCCGTTTCTTTGGCACTTTCAGCAATTATTACCGGAGGGAGAGGTTCGGTTGGCTTTTTGCTGCTCTGCTCTTTGACCTGGTCTTTGCCACCAGCTTTCTTGGTAGTTTCAGTGGTGGAAGTTTGCGTTTTTCCCTTCTTTGACTGTGGCTCTTTCTCTGCTTTTGACACCGTGCTTGGTTTGTCCTTCTGTTTGTCTGTCTTGAGGTTTGACACTCGCCTTGTTTCACTCTGCAAAGGAATTGTTTTCTTGCGGGGAGTTTCCTTCTCAGGAGCCTGTTGCTTCTGTTTGACAGATTTGTGCTCAAAGAGTCCAGAAATATTCTTGGAGGGGTCTTGCCCAGACTGGAAGGCTTTCATCAGTTCCTTAACGGACATGGTCTCTTCAAGTCTCTCTGTCTTAGAAGAAGGTGAGACTGGTGGCTGGGCTTTGTGTGCTACTGGCTTTTTGACTTGTGCTGGTTTCTTAGGCGCCTTTTCGGCAGGGCCTTCTTTTGCCTGAACTCTGACAGGCAGTTTTGACCGTACTTTTTGCTCATCTTCCACTCGTTTCTGAAGAGCTTTCACTTTATCTTTTATTGAGCCAATGGGAGTTTCCTCGATAACAGGGGACACGGCTTTAGGCTCTGGAGCATTTGTCACCTTTAGGCCAGGCTCCCCAGCCGGCGCCTCGTCTGCAGTCAGCTTAGGCAGCTTCAGTTTGTCTCCGCTGCTGTGCACCTTGCCTTCCTTTGGCTTTGGCTTTTCTCTTAGTTTTGCCCTAAGGGGCTTCTTAACTTCTGAGGCTGCCTTCTGTTGCTCCTGTGAGCTTGTTTTCCCAGTTTTTGGAGATTCTTTTCCTTTTTTTTCAGAATCCCTGCTTACTACTACAGCTTTAACTTTCTCTTCTACTACCTCCTCTTGCAAGGCCTGTGGCTGTCCCTCATTAAGAGAAATGGATGTTTTTAAATCCTCTGCAAGGTAATCCGCTGTTCCTGTCATGTCCAGCTCCCCCTTTTTTGTTGTCCCTTTGTCTACCCTGACTTCTACATGGCTTGGCTCTGTGACTTCTGACGGAGCATTTCTCCGGGCCTCTTCAATTTCTTCATCGCTGACAATGATCCATTCTTCTTCTAAGGGCTCTTGTCTGGAAAGGGACTTCTGCAAAACATCTTCTTCTCTGCCGTAGGATCCGCCTCTCAGAATTTCATTTACTTTTTCTAAGTCCTCTTTCACTCTTTCAACTATTTCAAAAGGTTCTCCTGGCTCTTCTTCAGCAGACTTTTCAAGATCTTTCACTTTAATGGAGCCTGATTTATCAGAAGGGTCATTTGTTAGGATGGCAGTCATTTTGATCAGATCTTGTTTCATCTCAGAAACTTCAGACAACAGGTCTGGACTGGCTAGTACAGGGACTTCATTAACCAGATGGCTTTTCAGGACAGATGTTTCTGTAGATTCTGTCTCGTCATCTTTGATGCGAATGAAAAACATTGAAAGTAAAATGGAAATCAAAAATAGAGATTGGAAAATGTAATCAAGACTGAAAATGACAGTCTTTGGCTGTAGTGGTAGGAAGGTCAACAAAATGGGCCGGGAATGGTGGATCCACAAGATCTGAGGGTACAAGAGCAAAGCAAAGCTAACGGGGAGGGTGGGGAAAAAAAACAACTGAAAAGGAAAATGGCAGGAAATAACTTGCTTCACTTTATCACTAGAGCACAACCACACATACAGTACCAAAGCTGGAACAAACCAAATCAGGACACCACTAAAAAAAACCCAAAACAACAACAAAATTTCAAACCAAAACCAGAAGAAACACAGTGAAGTTACACAAAGAGAGGCATCTCAAGATTGTTCAGATGTTACAGATCAATGTTCAAATAAAATGAAAAACAAGAAAAAAAAGGGGAAAGCATTAGAACTGATTGAAAGCCGATTTCCTCTAAGAGAAAGCCAGTGTTAGCAAACTGTCAGAATAACATCAGGTTAACAGGTTTTTTTTTTCTTAATGATCAAAATAAAAAGCGAAAAGTAATTCTGCGGTAATCTAAAATATGATCAAATATGTAGAGATCTGAATCAGCTGCAAACCGGCATTTCATCTAAGGGGATTTCACACCTACACAATGAAACAAACAAGCTTTTGTTTTAAGAGGCATGGTCCTTTCCTTGGAACATCCTCATTGACAACTAATGAACTGACTGAGGAAAGAGAAGACAGAGAAGAAAAGGAGAGATAATAAGAAAAACTGTGAATCAACTTAGAAGTGATTTCAGAGTTTTAAAAAATGTAATGTATGGCAACCCAAAGTTCACAAACAGTCACACTAGACACATACGTACAATTCATGTAAGGCAAGTTATTTCCATGCAAAGCAAAGGTGTTGCAAATGCTGCTGGGTATGTAGCTTTGGTTAAAAACAAGAACTCTAAAAATTATTCATATAAATTAAAGGTACATGAAAATACTGTAAAACATACTGTGGTGAAATATTTGTCTAATCTGGCAATCAATATACAAAAAGGTGGCTGCAGATAATTCCCATTATGCCATAACTGCCTGCTGATAATATTTTATTTCAGCAAGGAATAGCAGAAAATGAATATTGAACAGAACAAAACACTGGAGAACTGAAGCAAGTTACAAACAGAACACAATGCTTAGGAATCACAGATGGACATTTTCCCTTTAAAGGCAGCATGTCACACGGAACTGCACATTTTGGCATCCCAGTGAAAGTCAAAGAACTAATGCAAATAAGAAGACCTTAAGCAACACATAATTAGTTGTCTCTATTTGTAAAGAAGATCCTTTTTGCTCTGCTGTTCTCCTGGGTGTAATGAATGCTAAATATTTGTCCTGTACATTAATTAGAGCCACATTGATGTAGGGTATTGTGGTGCTGAAAATGTGGTTTTTAGGCACTGCCACTTTACAATGAACTATCTGGTGCACGCTGAAATGCCAGCGAGTAATTTTGTAAATTTGCAATATGTACTTGGATAAATATCAAATGTATGACTTTTTCACTGGCCAATAACCGAGTTAATCAGCCTGAAGCAAAGCAACTCCAGTGGGAAATAAATTGGAAGTGCTATCCAGACAGTGTGTGACTGGAGCAGGAACACTCACTGACGTTCTCCAGGGCCCTGGGGGACTTGGCAGTGAGGAAGCGGCAGGAGGACAATGCAAGACATTGCACTTTAACTGCAGACATGGCGAGACATTACACTCCAAACTGGAAACAAGACAGATGTCATTCTTTCCCTGAACAGATCCAAGAAAATGGCTGCATTTGGAAGCAGCTCTGCCTAGAGACACTTCCATGTGTGCAGAGATTCATTCGATTTGCCTCTCCCATAAAGGAAAAGTCTGCGAAACCTCACCCATGGTCTCTCATGGTCATGGCCTGATTGTGCATGTACAGAGGGTGTCTGTGCTGTGCCAAGTTGTCAGGTCAGATTTCCAGCCATATTTCACCACAGTAAAGGGTGGAGCAAGGGAGGGAGGGTTAAACAGCCTGAATCCTTTGGACAGTATCACTTTTTGGCATGGTTGTATTCCATGAGATTAATGAAATAGATTGGAGTCCTCATTAGGTTTTCATTAAAAGTGATACTGTCATCTGTCTCAAATATGAGGCGAGAATGTGTGTCAACAAATGGAGAAAACAAAAGCAATGGAGGGATGAGCATTCATACAAGCAAAATAGCAATAGCAGGTTCACTAGGGATGTCAAAGGAAAGTAAAGGCTTAGATGAACGGTTTTTAACTGTATTACTTGTTAATTTACATGGTTAAGTCTATTAAATTGGATAGCTGCTGAGATATTAAATTGGCTTTTATTAAGTTTCTAAAGTATTGATGTTATTAGCAATAGCAGTTAAAACTTAGCTCCCTTTCATGCTTATCTTTACTCTTAATCATCTCTCATACAAATTGCATTATAACATTCTCAAGAAATAAAAGAAAATCTTACTTTTTTCTGAAGTCATATCAACCTGGAAGAGGAAAAAGCAGGAGATTTAAAAGTTCAAATATAATTGCTATACAGAAGCCATGAGTGAAGTGCTAGTTGTATGAAGACACATGGACTTAAATGGAACTAATAATGCATATAAAATAACAGTAAAAGCATGGCTTAATTTATTTAGGGTCTCTAATACCAGAAAAATGCTTACTTCACTATAGTTATGATCAACAGTAGATGTAAAATGTTGCAGTGTACTTTCTTTAAATGCTCTTAGGAAGTGTGGAGGACCTAAACTTTTGTGCTGCCAGGTGTTTGGTTGCATTGCTCTAAATTTATTTCTTCCTGTCTAAAGCAAAATAGTCCAATACGGTTATGTGAAGGCATACAGTCCATCTGGAAGGCAACCAGGAGGTTTCATGCATTGTGTTTCCTTGGATATGTTCACTCTGAGAGCACGAATCTCATTTTTGCCTCTGAGCTCAGTGATGATGAAATGCAGGTGCACCAATGATGGCAGAAATGCCAGAGGCATGACCTGGGGCTGGATGCCACTAATAGCTATTGATACCTTTAAATGGAAGCTGTGATGGCACTCACAGGCCTCCTTTTTGATTTTTCAGAGTTATTTGGGTACAGATCAAAAAAGCCATACAATTTTACTGTTATTCAAAAGAAAGCACAGTCCTTGTCAAAACAAAATTAAACAAAACACAGTCTCAGACCATGAAAATTCAAGAAGCAAATTTTTGAGGTTTCTTTGTAATTTCAGTTTATTTCAGTTCTGCTGGCATTTGTCCACACCAGCACGTGTTGTTTAAATTTGGCTATGGAAAAATACGCAAAGTTAGAAGTAGCATTAAAGCTTTAATTTCCTATACAAACTTGTGGTAGGAGTAGGACAACTGAGACGAATGCAAATCAGCTGTGCAGTACTACTGGTACAAGATACTGTGTATGGTAAAGCCCTCGAGGTTTTAGTGAGTGCTGAAAAGGTTTAAATAGTGCAAACTATTCTTTATAAAGATAAATGCTATATGGTGTCTCAGCCAAGGTGTCAGGATCTTTGCCTTTCCATGAGCTGACACCAAACAGAAGGGAATCCCTGACCATACGTGCGTGTTCATACATGTCTGGCAATCTTTTAGGCTCACATAATTACATCTCACAGTCAGCAGTGTGTGTCACAGATACATAATAGCTTGAACTCCTCTGATGAACACAGTGCCCTACATGGTAACCCTGCATCCCTAGGATGTTCTAGCTTCCTTCACTTTCATTTCTTCCAGATCAGTCCAGATTTATGTCAGCATACTAACTAATCTTATTAACATCACAATTAATGAAGTCAACAAAAAATAGTGCAAAATGCTTATAACCATCAATGAGCTTTTGTCTTTTTGTGCTTTAGTTTCCTATACAAAAATAGAAGTTGTATTTACCATAGGAGTGGTAAATATTTTTGTCATGATAATTGGAAACCACAAGCCATGCCACAGACCTGCTGAACCTGTTGTGCAGTGTATGGAGAAGATGTCCATCCTCTTTGGGGAGCTGGCTATTCTCACCATGTTTCCAACAGGTGAACATTATCAAAATGTCAGGATGCTTTTCTGATGTTACTCATCAACAACAAGTAACATCTCTAAGTGTGAGACCGGGGCTGGGAGCTCGGAGGGAGCTGACACAATTTAGTTTATACTAAAGATGAAAATGCTAAACCTTTTACTTCTGTTATTTCTGGATTAACATTGATTCTGTGCTGGATGTCATTCAGCTCAGTAACCTGTAACATCCAGTCTATTGGATTTATAAATGGAGAAGCCTGGTCATTCTAACAGAGAACAAATTCAACTCTGTCTAATCCCAAAGTGAGTCTGTGCGAGGCCCTCTTTGCTGTGTTTGTTGCACTGAGCTAAGGATCAGTTCTGGGTTGTGTCTGTTAGTGGTCTTTGATTAACGTGTCTAGGCAAGAGCATGCTGATTTAGCAACTTTACCTCTTCTGGTTCTGGATCTGAATCTGATTCCTTTTGGTTCCAAAGCGCCATGCAAAAAGAGAAGGGGGAAACAGAGCAGGCAAAAGGCAATTTTTTTTTTTAGAAGAGAGTAGGAAAAAGTAAATTCTGACAACATTTAACAGAAAAGAAGAAAATGTAGCACATTTCTGCAGTTGATTTCTTATGCTAAAAAGCACCAAAACTAAACTGTCAATTTAAATACAAAAGGCTACAGAACTGAGGAAAATACAAACAGAAGTTAAACATCCTAGTCTAGTGATCCTTATCTGTACCAAAACTTCACATATATACATGCATTTTCACCCATAAATTAGCATATATAAACACTTAAAATATTTAAAACTATCACCATTCCAAGTCACAAAATGTTGAGATGCTCTGTTTTAAAATTATACTCAAATGCTATAATAAAGATTTATTATATTCTAAAAATGCTGAGAAGAAAACTATCTCCATTTTGGGCAAATACATCCCTAAAAGGCATGCAGCATCTAATCTGACCAGGAAAGAAAAAAACCTTCCATTTTCAGAGAACAAAGATAAACTNTTCTCGGGAAATATCTGATGATGTCTTCAAACACTGGCATTAGGAGTATCAAACCCAAGAAACCAAAGGCCTTTCTATGGAACTTTTTCCTCTTTCAAACCCCTGCCCGCAAAGCTTTAAACCTGTTTTGCCCTCCTCCTCATTTCTTGTTTGTATGATAATGCTGATGCCCACAGCTGGGTATAATTTCACAGTACCTTTGTGTAAATGGGTAAAGTGATGTTTAAATTACATATGGCTTGATGAACGAGGCCTCTGGTAGATTTTGGCTCCTTCATGAATGATAATCGTCCACAGGGCTCTTGAGTGCTATCTCGGACCTGGCACAGTAAAAATACACACATTTAACCTGCTGCTCTGCTCTGTGAGATACTTGTTTCTCTTAAAAGAATTCAACAGGAGGGACCAGATAGGGAGAAAAAGTCCGTGTAGGCAAAAATAACATGTTTTCACTTTTTCCACCTCTGCTGTTTGTAAATGTACATACGGATGTATTTGTGTATTCAATATATGTTGGATGTTGTTGGTGAAAAATTCAGGGGGAAAATCTGCAAAGCCAAAAGAAGGCAGTGGCACAGATAAAGTCATAAATTAAAACAAACTTAGAAAATATTGCTGGTAAGGAGGGAGAAATTTTAAAATGTGTCGAGCAGCACACAGCAAATATAACACAATGATGGAGGGGGGTTGATTTTCTCTACTTACTGGAAGTTTCCATTTGTAAATCATTTCTCTAAGACTGTTATTTATATAATGGTAATAGTTTCCTCCTTTGTAGATGGAATGTCCAGGTAGAAGGAAAAGTTTGTGGAAGAGGTTTCCAGGGCTCTCTAATCTCCCTCTCAGAAGAGGTGGTGATGGTGGCTTGGTGACAAGCAGCCCTTCTGACAGCGAGTTAACGCATAACTTAATCTCAGAGGGTTTTTACTTTGGTTTTTATTTTACAAATTTTCCTACTCATAAAAAGAGTATTTTAAATTGAATAGTACAGAGATAAAATTAGTTTACAGTTAGGAATTTATATAAATTGTTTGGTTTTCCTTTGTTCACAAAAAATATGGTTAAGTGATAACTTTAAATACCCAAGAAGGAGCCATCAACATTACCTTAACAAACAGAGGAAGTCTATTCTCTTTGAAGGCAAAGAAACTGAATATATGGTGTTGCCCACTCTTTGTGAGAGGCACCAAATTGCCAAAGCAGTCAACGTAGATGGGTTTTCCTTCTAATACCTGTTGGAAAGGAAAAAAAGCAAACCATCAATTAATCCTTGTGATGTGATTAGGATTGCTTCTTAAGGATAATTCTACAACAGTTCAAATCAGTTTCTGCAATTGTTAGGACTTGTTGGCATTTACAAGATTTGTTACGTTGACCTAAAATGTGTGAAAATGTTTCAGGTTATGAAATTCCAAAGAGAAGAAATTGATAATTTAGTAACAATAGTGCAGTACTTTAAATGACAACAGTAGATGACTCAGTGTTATAAATCTCGGCAAACTCTTAAATCTAGATTTTAATTTGGATTTTCAATTTACTCCAATTTTAGCATCCTGTACTAACCTGGCCTCATTGCCATAGTCAAAGAAATATTTTCTTCAGCCATCAGAATTCAGAGTGTGTGCATACTGAGTCCATTTATTTCTGCTGGATCTGTAGAGTCATAAGAGCTTTTGAAAGCCAAGCCTCAGGTAAATATCCCTCTGAAATCTCTCTCTAACAGCACCGCTTGTATCTTCAGATTGCTGCTCTTATGGCCCCTCCACATGTTTGAATATCAGATCAGCAGTTTGGAGATGTTCCATTCAAAGTGCCAATCCATTCATGGCTCCTCTTTACTTTCCAAAAATTTAGCCTTATTATTCAGTTTGATAAGCCCATATTCTATCTCGCTGTTCTGCATAAGAGATGCCCGTCAGAGCTTCAGGAACAGTAAGGACAATTCTTTTAAAGGTGGGATTCTCAGGGAAAAGACACTGAATTAAGCAGAATGTGCCATGTAGGTTAAAGCACCTTCAAAATGTCATGCCTTCTGAGGAAGCTGACAGAGCTGGAAAAACTGCATTTAGCAGACAGTTTGCTGAATTCCTCATAGGAAAGCTATTGCCTGCTCAGCAACAGATTTAACATAATTTTATTTTTGTAAAGCAGAATATTAATCAAACCTGCTGCTTTAACTCCCTGGTATGTGAATGTGCTGACGAACGGTGACCTCTGTCAGCTCCTTTCTGGTTAGTGATGTGCATTTATGGGGTTACTGGAAGTCAGGATTTAGCCATCATTTTTGGCTCCAACCCTCTCCCTTTAGCTCTGTGGACTGAGCTTGTCAGTTGCCCTCTGGGAATAGGGTTTTCTCATTACTTTTTCCTTACACCTGACAAAAGGCCAAGTTTCCATCTTATCATGGCTGCTGATACTGCATCGTGACAGCACTTATTGACAGATTATTTTTCAGTCCTTGTGACAGATAGAAGGCAGAAAATACTAGTTTAAAAGCAGATGCTAGAAAATGGAGAAAACAGATAGTCTTGTACGGTACCTCTACGTCCCTGCTTCTGGCAACTTCAGCAAAGTTTTCCTGTTGTTCTAGAGTTTTATCCACCTTGTCATCTGTCATGCAGAAACATCTTAACCGTGCTTCAATAGGATCATGGGATTTGGCAAACACCACAAATTTGGCCATGTAGGGGACACAGATAATTTCTCTGTACACTTGGGAAGCAAAAGTAACGGATTCTTGTGTCTGACGACAGTCTATCAACCAAAATCTGCAAAAGAAAATGAAGAGCTATGCCATCAGCAGAGAAGGATTTAAGAAAGGAAATTCCATGTTTCCCCATCCTGGCAGCATTAGCTGGTAACCACAGCAATGGGAGATAATAAGTCAGAATAGAGGAGAAAAAGAATTGTCACTGTGGTTTTTGTCTCCCACCCAACTTAAAGAAAATAGCAGTCAATTCCTTACATACAACAGCAAAACCTAAGGTCTTTAGGTGAACATAAATGACTTTGTCCACTGTGCAAAGCTGCATGCAAAATCAGAAATTATTCCTATGTGAATTTAGTCAGCAAGCATTTTCCAAGGAGTAACACGTCCTGCCTTCTTTCCCAGCTACCACTTGAGTTTCTCTGTAGAGCTGATGTCTTTTCTTTTCAACAAAATCCATTATGTGGGTGGAAAGCTCAAGTTTCCCAGCCAGCAGATGAAGGCCAAAGTCAGGAGAGGTCAGAGGCAGCTCAAAAGCTGCTCTGATCTATGGGGATGTTATTCCTCGTGGTGGATTACATGGCATTATAACCCCAAAGCACACCTTTGGAGTGTGACTGCTCTGCACTTACTCATCTGCAGCTGAATAACAGCAAATTCCATGCTGCGCTCATCTTTAGAATACTTAACAAACGCTCTGCTCAAAAGCCCAGGCTGCTGACATTTGCAAGAGGGAAAGCATGTGTGCTACAGAAAGGCCCTGCACACTGATCCTTTCCTTTTCCTGCGTGGGAGAATTATGCTGTGCTGGACTCCAACTGAAGAGGCCACATCCTCTGAGAAACCACCAGATGCCTCAGTGATTTGCTGTCAAACACCAGGGGCTAAAAAGCCCCAACAGATATTAAGTATTTTAAAAGCTGCAGCTCAGGAAATGGAAAACAAACACTGTGCCTCCAAGTCTGCAGTGTAATTCACATGGCAAATATATCCCTTTCCCAAGCTCATTTTGGACCAAATTAGTTTTATGAATGGTAAAATTGTTATCCATCATTAATGCTTAACTAGACGCAAAAAAATTACTGTGAATAGTGAAGAGTCAGAAATTAGACGGAAAAATCTCTCTTTTTAACTGTACCAGCATTTCAAATCATGTTTGGGGCAAAGTAGACAGTTGATCATTCATTTAGATTAAAAAGAAGAGGCAGAACCCATTAAAATTTCTACATGGGACCCTGCCTGTATCACAGAACATTAAGAATAGTAATCCATTTTCACGTCATCATCAGGATTAAGAAAGATCCACTACAAATATGGATTGTAGGACCATAAAGTGTCACCCCTCATTCTGGCTATCACCTGTAGTCCCCTGCTCCTAGGGACTTGACAGTTTTAGGGACTTGGACCTCTCAAACTCTGCATCTTGTTTCCACATGTGGTTCTTAAATTAGCCTTTAATTCGTGCCTTTGCACAGACCTCTGCGGCAGCAGCACTGAGCTGAACGCACTGTAAGATCTCCCTCTTGTGGCCACTGCCGTTACAGAGGAATCTTCAGCTACACCAAACAGAAACGTGCATCAGCAAAGCATCCAGTTTAACGGGAGAACAGCCCTTTCTGAACTGAGAAAGGATAAAAAATAGTACTTTATTTCACCTAATGATAAACTGGAGGTTGGAATGCAAGAGCTGATCTAAGTTTAACACTGATTACACTATTTCAACAAATAACAAGCCTAATTAACAGCAATAACTGCCCCAGACACCGAATGTTTGCACTCAATTTCATGGGCAAGTTATCCATGACTTTTTAAACTGTTTGCTGAAGTACATAGCCTAGATGGAATACTTTCAGGTCATGGATTGCATCTCCTGTTACAGAGAAGGAGATTTTTGGGCATTTCTGTGATACACATCATGGACACAAACTAAAACACACACATTCATATATATTATTCTTTTTTTAAAATGGAAACCTGTTTTCAGTAAGAGAGCAGTTATAACAATCTCATCACAAGAACAGATGTATGGAAGAGACGCTTCTAGACCCCAGTTTGGCACACCTACAGGCCCTTTGTGCTTGACTTCTCAGTTTTGGATATTCTGGAAGTAATATCTCTTACAAGATATGTAGTGAGGTACTCAAATAAGGGATTTCTGTTTCCATGGAAATTTGCGTAATAATCAATATCTCAGTTCATTCCACTCTCCAAACTATAACAGTTAAACAGAAATAGTTGTGGAACAAAGGCACGTATGTGAGAGCATTCCTGTACAAGTTCTGTTTGGTTTTGTGTACCTGGCAGACACATTTGTTGTGAAGGAAACACATTCATTAACAAATGTCAGTGGTGTTGTCCCAGTGATGTCTTCCCATTGGGCAGGGGTGGTTCCTCCTGAAATGATAGAGGTTTAAAAATAAAATCAAAACCAAGCAAGTCTGCAACCTTTTTGCTTCTAAGAAATTCTTTACAGTTTTTAATTGCCATGAAACCAGTAATAATCCCAGATTATTATGCTTTCTCCTTGAGTCCACATAATTCCACTAACGCTAGTAAGACTGGATGGGCCTACCCTGAATAAACAAAGTGCCCAAATGATTTTTAAGTGATGAGCCCTGCAGCACAGAATTAAATTAATTAATTAAATTTAATGCTTGCAGCTCATTTCTGTCTCTTAAGGGAGACTGAAGCAGATGCTAATCACTTAGGAGCCATGGCAAGCCAAGTGTTTAACTCCAGTATTTTCCTCCTCAGCATCCTGCAACATTAAGTCTGTACTACACTTACTCTGCCAGGCAGAGGTATGTTGGTTCTCAAGAAACAAACTGTAAGGAAAACGCAGAAAAAGCACCAAACCCAAAGTCTGTGATTACATTACACACCCCTTGTTAGTGCAAATAACAAATGTTATTTCTGGTACAAAGGAACTGTTTGGAAAGTAGCTTGTTTTCACAGCTTCTGGCCCCAGTCAGGTTTCCATCCAGCTTCCCCTGGTGTAATCAGTTCAGCATTTCCAGCCCCTGGGGACTGACAGTTTCAGGATGCACATGGAGAGCTCCAGGACTGGCACCTTACCTGTTATGCTGCATAGTAACCTTAGAGTGGGCGTGTCGCCTCCATAGCCGTTCATGAGCCCATCGCTGGAGGCCTTGGGCACGGGGATCGTCATCGTGATGGGCTTATGGAATTTCCTCCTCCTGGGCTCCAGCGTGACTATGGGGCTGAAGGTAGCCTTGTTGCCCAAAATCTTCTTTGTAAGTTCAGTGTGCATAGGTTGAGCCTTTCCAAAGCAACAGGAAGTAACAGAGCAGTTACTTGAAAATAGTTTAATGATGTGTAAAGAACTGGGTCTGTGTATTTCCCACAAATCCCTTAACTTTTCAAATGGCACAACTTCCCATGAAAATCTGCAGACAGAAGAACTGACTGCCAGTGACAAGGAGAGACCTCACTTTCTTAACTTTCCCATGCCTGCCTCTTCTTCCTATCCCCTTTCTTGCTGCTCATCAGATTTTTACAGCATTAATTTACATTCACTTAACCCATAGCAAATGATAACCAGATCACTTTTGTCCCCTAAAAACAAACTGTTCTGTGTTGTTTTATGCTGCTATTCAGCTAATCCCAGGAGATTTCAACAAGCATAGTCTCCTGGACAAGGTAAAATCATGGATGCATGCAGCAGGAGGACAGGATAGAGACAGAGAAAAGACTTCTCTCTCTGTGGGGAGTGAATTGCTACACTGGTTCATTCACACTGAAAATCCATATATTTAATAATAGTAGCATGTTTAATTATTGCAGCACTCTGTACTTCTCTGATGCCTTTCATAAGAAGTATTTAGGAAATTCCATGACCTACACTAATATCAACATCATCACTAAAATTTCTTCCCAAAGTTATACAGACAGTTAATAGACAAGACTCTGAACTAACTGGAAAACCCAAAGCTCCACCACTTGCTTTGACTTTTGCATAGATTTTTTTCTTTTATTACTTTTACTAGAAGCACTGTAGACAACATATAACACGACAAGCTGAGTATGCTGGTTCTCCATTCCGAAAAGGTGATTTGCCACCAAAAATAAAACCAAAATTTTGTGGATGCTTCACTGTACCTGGAGGCCAACGCGAATTCTCTTGGTGAGCGCGCCTTCTGGGAAGACTGCCTGCACCTGTGGGACCACGGTGCTGCTCAGCACCCCTCCCTCGGGCCCGATGAGGTTGCTGTCCTGTTTGATCCGGGACACCACTGCGAAGTACTGAGGGAAATCCCGGGTGATGATGCGGCAGATCCGCTTCTTCTCAAGCTCCTCTGGAGTGTCAAGTACTGAGGGCCAAAGAGGGGATGGTCAGAAGAGCAGAGTTTCATAGAAACAGTACAACCACCTTTAAAATGCACTCAAGCTTTTCACAGTTTTGAGCAACTTACACAAAGTATTTTGTCTAGAAATAAGGGCAAAAGGAAACACACCCCTGTGTTCAGCTAAACCAGAGCAGTCAAGAAAGGACAGACAGACAGATTGAGCCATGAACTGAAGGCAGCAAACAGAATACATTGTCAACACCTCTAAGATCAGCAGGGATTGGTTCCAGCCCCTTCTACCTCACCTATTTACAATGTCCTGAACTAGCATCAACAAAACAAAACTTCAAAACACTATCAAAATATGAGTTCAGCTTTAATGCTGTGAGTTGTCTTGTTTACTTTGGAATTTGTGAGGCTTTTTGAAAAAAAAAAAAAAACAAAACAACAACAAATTAATAACAACTTCTGCAGCTCCTAAAGAGCCCGAGGCCATTATGTTCTCTCAGAAAGCAGGAATACCTGTGACTGGCATTTCCTCCCACACATGGAGCTGCTCCGAAAGGATCAGTATGGTAATTGCCTTGTTTTGGAAAGATGTTTGCTATGGAAGCTTTTTGTTTAACACTACGAGAAGGAACAGGGGAAAACACAAGTCTGGAGTGTTCACAAAGGGAGACATTGTGTCCCACTGCTTCAGCAGCCCTTGCAAAGGAAGAGAGCGCCATGTTAAAAGCTGCTATCCCCAGGGTACAGGAGGAACACAGGAGCAGGATAAGAAACCAAGTGCCTCTGGATACCTTCATCCATCCCATTCAGGATTTCGTTCAGTTCATCCTCAGTGTATTCACAGAAATGCTCCTTCCAGCTGTCCCCGTTCTCGCTGCGCAGGATCACCAGCTCTCTCTCCTTCCCACGCAGGGCAGCAAAATGGGGAATCTCCACAATTACGGGCCTGGCACAGCAACACAGCGCATTAAAGGCACACGGGAGAGAGGAAGAAACAGGATTAACAGCAACTCTATTCAGTCTGCTACAAAGTGACCTGGAGTTCTACCTATTTGGCTGGAATACTTTGGCATAATCCTAAACTAGTAGGCCACTAACACAGACTAGATTGTTACAGGGACCCAGTAAGTGCTGAAGGACAGATGAAAAAGTGCATTCACCTCTTTCCACAGTGTGAATGAGATTTGGTAAGATAAAAGTGCTTATCTGGAAATTTGGTGATTGAAATCCATCAAAAACTCATGCTCGTTTTAGTTGTCACTACTGTCTGGGTTAGCCTGTGCAACTTCATTTCAAAGAGAATCTACTGTAATAGGAATAGTGGGACAAATTCTGATCTCGCTTATACTAGTGCAAATCAGAATAATTTCATTGCAATCTGGAGGCGACTGTGTCATGTGCCAATTCCACTCTGTAATTCTATATATTGCAATGAATTTATTCCTGATTTACACCCTGGGAGAGACACAAGAAGTCTGAGGAGATTGTCTGTGTTACTACTGCAGTATAAGAGATAAGAATTTGCCTTGTTGCCTTGCAAGTCAACATCTGCACCAGCATATGTGCCCATATATATATATACACACATACACATATACAGCACATATGTGTACATATAATATATCTGTGTTGAGATATACATATACATACATACTCTTAGAAATAAGAGAGAAGATATAAAGGTATTTGTAGATACACTTCTCTAATTGGAGGACTCACACAGGTTACCCGGTATGTAGTAAATGCCATGTGCTCTATCACACTGGTGGTATCCAACATATAACTTATTGATTGATCGGTCCTTGATACAAAAGAAACAGTTTAAAATTTACAGTAGATTCTTTTTTTTTTTGTGGTCCCAATCCAGGTTGCTTTGCTACAGACATCAAGCACATAACTAGGAAGATTTCATGCCAAAACAAAAATGAAGGCCACAGTACTTGAAGAAAAAGATACAAACATACCACCAAAACAAAACCACAAACCACAAAGGTTGAAAAATGGTCCACTAAGGGTTAAGTGTACAAAATTTCAAATGATAGAAAGGGACAGTATCATGGGCATAATGACATAAAAAAATCATATTGCAGAAGGAGGAGAAGAATGGGGAGGTCAGCATCCATCAATTTGTTTCAAGTCTCTCCTACCCAAGGAATTTGGTCCCAGGAGGCCCCAGCTGAAGGATTCGGCTGACCAAGCTTTCTCCCTCATTAAGTGGGGGAGGAGCCGTAGGCAGATGAAGTTTACTGAGTACATCCAAAGCAGCAGTGAAAGAAAGAACATAAATAAACTTTATGTATTTTTTGTGCCAGAACGCCAGTGCCACTGTCTGGTCCACAAAGTGGAATTAGGCTGTACACTGAATAAGGTTCCGTCCTAGCCACGACAATTTGGTGACCCAAATCAGAAAATTAGTTTTGTTAATTTAGGATCTTTTCTTTCTTATGGGGGTTTTGGCCGTGTACTCAATGGGAGCAGGATCTGGACCTTAGAATGCCCCCCTGCAAACAATACAGCGATTCTCTGATCTCCCTGCCAGCACAACACCTTGGGAAACACTTCCAGGAAGGGCACAAAGATGTGAGAATGAAAAAACTACACTATATGCTGGTCTTGTAGGGGAGACACTCTAATCAGATAGAAAAACCATTAAAAAAGAATGGGAGACATACTTAAAATCCATTTGTGGGTAACAAAGATAATGGGAAGACTGAATGGGACAGCACAGTATTTCTTCTGCTCTTTAGATTTCTTTCTCCTTCTTTTTAGAAATGACCAAGATGTGAAAAGAATAAGTGGTAGCACTAACAAAGACGGTGGCTCTGATGACTGCCTGCTTTAACAGGATTTTAAAGCAACAGTGTTGTTTCCAAATGGATTTAAACTAGTGGTGCTTACAAGCCACTTTTTTTACAGTTTCTGAATGAAGTTATTTACTGCATTAGAAGGGGTTCCTTCAATCATCCACTTTTGGATGTCACAGTTGATAGGGAGAATAGTTGGTAAAACAAATTTTTGAAAGTACAGATAACTGCCGCTTTCAGCTGAAAATTGCTAAAATGAGCTCAGCAGCAGACATAAATCTGATCTTTCTATGGGCTTTGCAGCATAGGAAGAAAGAAATGGCCAAAAAAATCCAGGTGTCCTACTGTTTAATTTAGCAATTTCAACCCCAGAAAACTCAAGAGAGCTGTTCTTCCCTGATAGTCCACATTACCAATATCACAACACAAGACTCTAAAACAAGCTCCTGTACCTTGTGTTGTGCAGCAGGCTCCACATTTGGAGGTTAGATAGCGCAGTACTATTAATTTTTTAAACATAGCATGAACTGCCTTTTCTGCCTGCAAAAGTCTTTTCCCACTGTAATATCACAACAATTATATCCAAGGAGGCACATTAACCATAGCGCTGATGTCTGAAATACCCATCTTGAACAAAAAGGTGTAAAAGCTTTGTGACTCGCGCCCTGACAGCTGCTCTGCGTTTCACCCGACTGCTCTGTTTGTTGCCACACGCTACAGAGAACCTTCTCAGTCCAAAGGAACCATTTCAGTGCAATGCAAACACAAAAGAGGCTGAAGGTTTCCTTTCAGGCCACGCGGCCCCCCTTACCCAAGGAACTGTGCCCCAGAGGGTCCCACTTCGATGAGGCGGCTGGCCAGCCCTTCTCCCTCCACCATGGGCGGCATGGTGGCCAGCCTGTGGCGCTTCACCAGGCGGCACGTCACGCGCGTCGGCGCCGTGCACTTGCGCGGGGGGATGATGATGCGCAGCCCGTTGTGCCGGCAGCCCCGCATGGCGCCGCCGCGAGCGTCCACCATGAAACTCACCAGGAAGCTGCAAAAGCAGGGCAGACAGTGAGATCAGAGCGCAGCACCAACTCCCTCGGTTATGCTCCACGTACGTACGAATGACGTACGTAAACAGAGCTCTTGCTCAAGAGGTACAATGAGAAAAAGCCTTTCTCCCACGTGAATCACCAAATCATGCTGAGTTCATTATTAATTAAACTGGCAACTACTACCTAATAGTTCTTCACAGAAAGTCTTATGTCACAGGGCTGCTGTTGGTAAAATACCAGCAGACACTAAAAATGTGAACACGTGTACCCACTGAAAAGTGTAAATATTGCTACTCTGTACCTGTAAGCAGCTACCTCTGTGCCTGCAAGTTGGCACTCTTTTAAATACTTCATGAGCAAATATATCTTATTGAAAAAATTTATTTATTATTCAAAAATATAAAGCCAATTCTGATTGGATGGCTCAAATTTTTTAGGTTATTTTTTTTAGATTCTCAATATAATTTTCTAGTTATTTGATAAACTATAATTTCTTAGAAAAAATGGGTTTGGATACTAAAAAAAAAAAATCAAATTTCATTATGGGATGCATGAATACAATTCATACTCCATCAGTGGGGTTATCACCTATTTATATTAAAAAAAACCATCATGTCATTACAGTTTGAAGGCAAATTTGGGGGTTTGGTCAGATTAGAAGGGCTGGAATCACTATAGAAATGGTTTACTTATGGATTTTGGGTTTTCTGTGTTACCTTGCACAGCAATACAACCCACTGGAAAACTTAGTGATGCAGAAAGTCATCTGCAGCGATCCACCTACTTCTACCATAAGGTAAATTACTGATTCCTTTTTCTTTAAAAGGGAGGAAATTTTAATTTTGTTTGGAATTTCTCTAGGGCTGAATTTTTTGTAGTTCCACATATAGCAACAGGTAGATTTTGATAGATTGGGGACATTCTTGGGAAAGGTGTAGAACTATTTCAATTTTTTTTTTTTTACTGTTCGATAACAGGATCATGCCTGATGTGGGACGGTAATGTCAGGTTGCTGGAGGTGAAAATAAGAGTAGATGAGACAGAACAGTGTCAGGCCTACTTCTAGCCACTAATATAGAACCAGCACAATGGGGAGTCGCAGAAATGCTATTGAAGGACCTGCAATAGAGAAAAGCCCTTATAACAGGAGTAACAAACACAGGGATTTTTCCACTGCCCCCTTGACCGTTCTGTGCAACAAACATTGCATCCATTCATTGTCCACACAGCTACAAGAATTCCACATGCTGTAAAAACACAACACTCGACACACCGTGCAGGTCAGAGATGGACGATGGGAAGGAGCCACAAGCGCCAGTCGGAAGCACACCATGCACCACGGATGCCAGTCTGTCTCACACATGCAGGCTCCTAGTCTACTGCCATTCAGATACCTCTAGGCTTTGCTTAGGGCAAAACTCTGGGTAGTACAACCATTAGCTCATTCCTTAGAGGTTGGTGTTTCTGTGGTTTTAACAAGGGGGAAAAAAAGAAAATGAAAACATTTTACAGCTTCGATAGTCTGGGGATTTGTTGAGAAAAATGGGAGCTTCCTTCACAAAATACATCCTTTGTATATATATTAGAGCACAGATGAAAAAAGAGCTTAAGAGACATTAAATGCTCAATTGTTGCACTAATGCTCTTGGCTTGCGCTGCAATTGTCCCTGAAGTACATGAAGTAGTGTTATCAAAACAGTTCTGCGTGATGTTTCAGAGAACGTGTCCAAGTCTCCAGTACAATGGGTGTGTTTGAGGCAGTCAATGACACTGCTGGAAGAAGAGTTTCTCATTTTAAAGCTGCTGCTAAGAGCAACACAAACACTCCCCCACAACTCCCAGAAGCTAATGAAA
The DNA here is from genome assembly GCA_013400855.1 of Buphagus erythrorhynchus. NCBI lineage: Eukaryota > Metazoa > Chordata > Aves > Passeriformes > Sturnidae > Buphagus > Buphagus erythrorhynchus. The sequence continues at coordinate 40,660 of VZTT01059732.1, read as the reverse complement.
GCTCTGACTGAATTAAAGCAGCATTGACACTTCTCATTGTGTAAGCTGTCATGAACACAATATTTAGGATTCAGTTATTTTCATTATTGACATAATACTCGAGACTGTATGCTTTAACACCCGTCCATCACTACAATATTAGTGCTGGGTCACCTGCTGTCCCCATGCTCTTCTTAACTTATCTCCCTATTTGCCTCAGCAATGCCAAACCTGCTGCTCACTGCTAGAACAGTGACACACCAAAGGTGAGGATCCAAACCAAGTCATCTCCCTTCTGAGCTCTTTTTTCAGTATGGTTGCAACTCCTCCTTTCAATTTGAGTTTACTGAATGTGCCTGGTGGGTCAGTAAATCTATCACAAAGTCTATCTCACGTCACTGGAACAAACCACAGCTCCAAGGAGTGGAAAAATAGGCAGAGCTAAGTCTCACTGGGAGGTGGACACAAAGATAAGAGTTCCAAGATAAAACACTAGTATATTATTATTATTTACTGTAAAAACAGCTGTTTCCATCATAAAGAAGATCCAAGGTTGTTATTCAGACAGCACAGAAAGATTAGTGCCAATTATCACATTAACTATGGGGGAGCCAGTTCCCAAACCCAGCTATAGAATACTATGGAATTGCTGGGAAAGAGATTTTGGAGAACTAGCATGAGTATAGTGCAAAGCAAAGAAACTGAAGGGGAAAATTTCTGAGCTTTAGACCTGTAGCATAATCCTGGAAGGACAGAACACTGACACAGGGTTTGCAGACACAGAGTGTAAAAACACATCCTTTTCCACTATACCACTCTGCTTATTTCCCACCTTTTTATACATTAATTTTTTCATCCACTTATTTAATTCCATTTCTTTTCATCCTTTTTTTTTTTTTTAAATCAGCACATTTCACATAATTATGGCTACGCAAGAGAGTGAAGCAAATAGTTCATATGAAAACCTTTTCTGAATCACAGCAGCCTCTTATCCTGCCTGTGTGCTAAATTATAGGGCATCTGGATGGGGCCATTGCTGTTCCAGGGCCGGAAAAGCTTCTCCCTTTTGAAGGAGTGTGTCTATCAATATACAAATAATTCATACAAAACTAATGCATAACATAAAACATGCTTTTTGAAGTGTGCATTTAGGAAAGTGAAAAATTTGTATGACTAATATAGAGTAATTGTAAAATTCAAACTAATTATTTTGTTGCCCACGCGCACACACATTATTTTTCCTCTTCGGCCTTGTTACCAAGTGTCGTTAAGTGATGAGACTGAGATAGGAAGAGAATGTACTCAACAAACAACACTAGCAGGGATAAATGGCAGATGAAGCCACAACTATGGGAAGTGATACCTCATCATGCTATATTCCCATGGCCAAAAAGAAACTAGTGCATAACACTAGCATGTGAATAACCCTAACATCCCATACACTCCCTGAAGCCAAGCAGCAAACTCAGACCTTACTCCATGTTCCAACTACATGGAGCACTACTACAGCATTATCAGCCATCTACATCCAGAGAATGAAAGGAAGAGGGATCATTAAAGAGAAACACAAATTGCAGAAAAGAGTTCAAGAGGGGGAAAAAAAGAAAGAAAAACCCAGTTAATGAAAGGGATTAAAGGAACTTTAACTTAAAATTCAAATAAGTGATGACTCAAATACAAGCAGATTGCAGGATAAAGCTGCATCTTTCTCAGTACTAAGACAGTTTTTGAGTAAGTTTCATTTCCAGTTTTAAAGGTTTTGTTAGAAATGAAGCACGACACAAACATGTGACCCTGGCAGTCTTGCAAATTGGATCAATACTGAGATTTCCTGAGCTTTGGCAAGGTGGTAGCACAATATAATAGCCAAATTGGTGAAACCAATCAGGTTTGGGGAAGTCACTGCCTTCTCTCTTTTAAAGAGAATGAAGGGGAATACAGAATTACTTTTCTAAAGAAAAAATAAAGTACAAAAGCAATTATCTTATAGGAATCAGTTACAGACTGCAAGGGAGTCTTTAGATGCTTCTGTGAAACACACAGCAGTCAGCTCAAGCATCATCCGTTCTTTCTCAACTTAGCAATCTTACTCATAAATTAATTACAGAGGCCATTTCATTCTCTTCAATTTTAGAGCAATTAAGAACTACATGCTTGCCACATGAAAGATATATCAAATAACACTCGCTATAGTGGCCTTGTGGTTGAGTACATACACAAAAGCCCCTAAATCCTTCAGGCTGTTTCCTTCTACAGCAAGTGGAACAAACAGCTCTCAGGGCTGTTCTACTTGATCAAAACACAAACAAAATACATGCATTGGATAGAAGGAGCAAAAAGCTGGGGTGTATTTTCATGAAATATTTGCATTTCAGGTTTAAGCCTGAGTTATTGCCTGTGCCAATTTTATTCATACAGAATTAACTTGGGTTTATTCTGTACCTATCCTCATGTGAAAGATACCAGCAGAATGAACAAAGACACCAGAAACTGGATGTGTCAGTGCTGGAGGGGGTGAAGGAAGCTGCTCATTTTGTGCTTTGTGAGGAGTCCCTGTTGTGTCAAGAGCCTTGCAGAGACAGAGTTTCAGGTGGGTTTCAGTTTCACCTGCGACTGCAGGCGTGGGGGCCATCATTCTGCAGAGTCATCAGGAGAGCCATGCAAACCCAGCAGCTGAGGAGGCTTTCTAGGAGAGGCAACAGTTCTTGGAACACACAGAATCAAACTAGACAAAGTTTCCACCACCACTTCCATACGCTGGGCTCGGGTACGGTTGCTCTTCCCGAGCAGCTGGGCAGGCACACATGCACTCGGCAGATAGCAGGGAACAAAGCTCCAACCAGAGCACACCCGGTGTAGACAGTCAAAAATTTCTCAGCACACATTATCTCAATTTGTAAAAGAAACTGGGAAACAAGGAGATAGCAGCATTCAGTGTTAGTCGCAGTGTGAAGCAGCAGAAACAAACTCAGGGTGCTTCAGCCATCAGAAAGTGTTCAGAGGGAGAAGGAAAGCGGAGAGAGGCTGAAACTCAGAAAAAAGGCCTTGATCCAGCTCCCACTGAAGTCAACAGCAAAGTCATTCAACTACCTCAGAGTGCTTTCCAGCAGGCTGCAACTATGCCATCCAGAAACAAGGCAAAATTCACATTCCAGGAGGACAAAAAACATGATCCTAACATAGGAAACCGCTACAATATTAACTTCTGACAACATTCTCTTCAATGCATTAGTCAGCTGCTCAGAAATTCAGTGACATGGCCTAAACATATGGGTTCGTAGTTTAGGGGTTTAATTAGCCACTTTATAATTTTGCAGAGCTTAATATTGAAGGCAATTTTCACCTTTCTAGGGTTAGGCTGAAGCAAGTGGACAGGTACTGTGCCAATTAACAGTCATTTTGCCAAGGGAAGATAATCTCCTTTGGGAAGGTTCAGTTTCAGGTGTTCTGTGCAGGATGTAATGTGCCAGTGGTCCAGGCATTGATTGACCATCACACAAAAAAAAGGTGTGGCATGAAAAATAAGATATACTAAGTCTGGGCTGTATTCTACTAGTTTAAATATGGTGGCACAATTTGGAAAACGTGACTTAGAGAGTGGCTCTGCAATATTTTTCATACAGACAAGTGAGATAAAAGGCCCACTTACTAATATAATAATTACAGTGGTTTGTGTTGAATTATCTGGGGGGGACTACTTCTTTAAATGTTAATATTAAGCCACGCCACCAACAAAGAAAAGATATGGTTAAATACATCAATGGTTAAAATAAGCTAGGATGGTACAAGGAGCTTTGCTAAGACTTGTTGCAGTGGCCTTATGAAGTGTCCAGAATTGTTTTGTTATAGATGCCAAAGCAGATGGGAGAAAGTGGACACTTACTGTATAAGAGAAGTCGTGCCATACGTAAGTATTACTGCCGGTTAGATTTATTTTTTTCTCTTGGCTAATGTGCACTATCAAAACACTAAAGCATCCTGAAGTGAGGTAAGAGGAGAGGATAAATAGGGTGGGTGAGAAGTGCAATATATTAAAGAAAGAAATTATGCAGAAGTTCACCTGCTGTTGTCAAGATCAAGACATGGAGAAGAGCATCTGCAATAGAATAGATGGTTTAACATCAAAAAGGAACAGAAACGGGGGGAAAAGAATGAGTTAAAAGAAATACTGAAATACTGGAAAAATAAAACAGATTTCTAAAGCAAACACATGAACATATACATATATATGCATATTCCTCACACGTGGGAAGGTAGAAGTGAGTATGGAAAACAAGCCTACGTGAACAGCCTCAGTTCCAAGAGGCCACTACCAGTACAGCAGCGAAACTGGAGGGATCTGGTTTCTCTATGGACATTCTCACACTGGAAGGCAGACACTTAAAATACACAGCTGGATTCTGAGTAGAACTTTCAGAAGCAGATAAAGGGAAATGCTGCTTGGTTTAGGGATCCACATCTAAAATGCTGATGGTGGGATACTACAGGGTAAGGAACCTAAGGTAATTCCAGCCAGTATTCCTGATAGCACAATAAATCATGTTTTTCTTTTCTTAAAATCCTCTATCAATACATTCTCCTCCACTTCATTCCATTTCAACATGTTTCTTGTCCTCCTTTTGTTCTACAAAACAACAAATTTCAAACTCTCATTTTGACCTGTTTAGGCTCTCAGTAATCACTTAGTGTCACACGGACAATTAGTTTTTCAATGTCCCTTTTTATTATATGGATCTCCATTGTCATTTTCTTCCATTGACATGCTTTGCTATTAATATAACACACTCACTGTTTTTCCTTGTTATAACTTTCTGAACAAAGGCCATAAAGCTGCAGCATAATTTGCAATCATTTAGACTTTCAGATTTAAGAAATGACTATCAGCTGGTCGCTGCCAGGTCCTGTTTCCATAACGATTTCCAGGAAATCAATCTCACATTGGGAAAAATACATTATGGATTCAAAATACAACACTGGAAATATATTTTGTTTACCTTGTTAGCAAGGATCCAGCCTCCTTTTTTGCAGACATGCAGCTAAGAATGATAATTCACATTATTTGTCACAGTACAAGCTGCCCAATCCCTCTTTTCATTGATGGAAATAATTACTTCCAGCAAGATAAACTCACTAATAATATCCCAACTGTGTAATTTATTTCACAGATACAAGTAGTGACACACTCTGACCCATCCATTAGTCAAACAGGGACTTCTTCAGCAAATTATATATAAGTAATCAGGATCTTTCCTCAAATAAGAGTTTTACTGTGACTCAGAGTTGGAAAACCCGCAGAGCTGCTGCATATTTGCTCTAGAACACAATACCAAGTTAATATCAAAGCAGGGACCCAAAGCTCATTCCTCACAGTGCCATGATCCTGACAACACGTCAGATTTGCTCTCTTATCTACTGTGCCTCTACACAGCTGTCAGGAAAAATCTTAGAAATATAATCTATACAACTAATTTCACTGTATCACCAGAACCCAGGTAAGAGAACAACATAGTTTTGCACACCATTAATACCTTAAAAATCTTACAGTCACCCTTATCTTTACCATTCATGCATATTCTTATGGGAGATAAAAATATGGTACTGCCAAGTAATGTCTAAATGCAGCAAATCTTTCAGTTGAGTGATTTTTTTTGCCTTCCAATTTAATAAAAACACACATGTTCTTCCACAATAGGATACTGTGTGGCATGAGACTAAAACTGTGAAACGTATTTGCATTTATGTAGGCAGTAGTTCTGTCTCTCACATTCCAGCAGGACATTATAAATAATATCCCCTAGTATCAGCATCAAAGTCATAAAACTCTATCCTATTGGATATTCAGGCCCAAACCTTTTGGTATAGTCAGAGATCATTAACTTTGCTCACTATGTAAGACCAAGTATTTTTATGAGAAGAAGAAAATCTGATTTGCTTGAAAGGGAGTTTAAGTGCAGGAATTTATATTGTTTTCTTCAGCCAAAGTAGGAAACTACCTGGAAACTGTCAGCTGCCTAAAATGACCAGGAGACGTTTATGCTGAGATTTTGAGCCCCACAAGAGCATTACCTCTTAGGAGAGAAATATTTTTGCGGTTTCAAAATGGTTGCCAAAGACTCTGACCAAAGTACTTACTTTTTCTTCCTTCCAGATGAAATTATCAACATATTGAAGGAACAGTTATATTTAACATTTAAATGGATGGTTAAAACATTTTCCCTTCTGAAATTTCAGACATGGAAGAAGATTTAGTTAGTTATGCAAAGGCTGAAATATGTGTGAAGTTCCACAGTGAGAGAACAGCTCTCTATGAATTTATCCTTTTGCCTGAGGGTGTTACACTGTGATGCACAGGAACACTTCCCTACAACGGGAGATCAGTAAGAACCCTACAGCAATTTGGGGCTCACCACTGGAGTGGTGCAGGGGGACAAGTGTCATTTCTCTCCTCAGATTGTACAGAACACAAACTTACTACATCTGTGACAAATAAATTACTGTCCAATACTTTGCTGACGTGTTATTTCTCAAAAACACCATCTGAATTCAATAGATTTTCAGTGTCTTGGGAAAAACCAAGACCACGCCCATTGCATAGAACCACTGACAATGTTTATCTAGGATTTCTTTGAGAAGTCTAAGAGTTTCCTTTCGTGATAGGTTACTACTACTTCTCTGCATGCCCTAAAAGTCAGCAGTGCTGCTGCTTCATAAGAATCCACTAACAGCATGTGTCCGCATGTGGAGGGGAGTGTGGCTGACAACAGGGCTATGAATCACAAATACATTTGTTGTTCCAGCAGAGCAAGTGCAACCATCATGAACTTCCACAACCATTTCACTTTTAAAATGAGGTCTTACAAGCAAAACTCTAGTAGTCAATGTACTTTTCTAAGAAAACAGATGCATCCCAATAGTTTATAATAACGTAATGACTCAGACCAATCTAAACAACATAAAAATGGAATGTTGTACAGTCTTTTTCAAAGGCTGAGGAATTGTTTCTAAAGACTTCTTTATGACAGTATTTAGTGTCAGGTTAGTGTGTATATATAGAAAGAAGGACATAGTTTGGGTTATGTTAAAATCCACTGTTTCATATAAGGCTGCAGAGACTGTTGCTCCTATTAAAATCAGATATTTTATCCTACCACTAGCATCCTGGCCATCCCAAAAGATGGGAATATCACTCATATTTAAAAAAAAACCAACAAAACAATAGCACATCCAAGACATAAATGCCGCTCTTCTAGAAAGCATTTAGTTCATCCACTGCACTCACAGGAAAGACCTACCTTTCAGAAAAGGCAAATTCATACATCCTTTGGAAAAAATCTGTAAACTCTCTAGGGTTAGAATAAAGCATCAAAGCAATTTTAAAGCTTTCATACCAGCATATATATAAACAGATACATACTTTGCATATTAAGAATTTTCATTTCATTTGTTAATTTTAGAGCTCATGAGAAGCAAACCCAAACAGCGCTGGTCACAATCAACTATCCTACAAACAGCTAATAAACAATATTATCATTTATGTCACAGGAGTAAATATGATCTTGGCTGGCCCTGCATTTTGACCTGCCTTATGCCAGACAGTGAGTTTGCCTAATACAAATGCTTACAAAGAGTCAGTTGTACATGAAGAGAGTGGTCAAATACGTGCAAAAGCACGCGATGTTTAGGTTGCTTGTCTATTCACGTGATTTAGAATGCAAACACTGGAGCTGGTGCTCACCTCAACTACTCCACCAGCATTGTAAGTACTGACCATCTGGAGTGATTAAGCACTTGGTGTCACTTATTATTAACTCTGAAAGGCATCGTATTTATTTCTCCATAAAATGCACACAAATGCCTGTGTGTATATGTCATTTATCATGTTCGTTCCCCTTGAACTTGACTGAGGGCTCAGTGACTTGCAGTGGTTTCAGTGAATAGTCTTGGTACTCAGGCTTGCTTGGTTGTCATAGCTTAAAAGAACATAACAACTTATTGGCAGCTCCAGGAGGCAATGAAATAAAATACAGCTCCTAGTTAAGCATTAGTTGAAGCTCATGTCACTGCAGGTACTCTGTTTCTCACTTTATAGTGTAATGCTAATTGATACACTCACCCCGAATGAATAGGGCTGGAAGAAAGAGCCACATTGTCCAAGATTTCAGGGCCCAAGCTTAAACGATATGAATTCCTTTCAGCTTCTTTGGCCAGAGTTGTTACCTTGGGAAGCAAAATAACCCCATTTTACTACAATGGTATCAATTAATGAACAAAAAAATAAGATGTATTTTGCATAGTAGTGCCTAAAGCATTTAAACATTTTCTTTTACAGCAAAGGAGTACTAATAGCACTAAGATACTAGAAACTCTTACAGCAGCATTTTGTATTTCCCTAAAGTAATCTTATGTTAGTGGTCTTAGTGAAATGAATGCTGTGATTAAACTAAGAAGGCATTTCCCAAACATCTTTTTTTTTTTAACTACAAGCATGTTTCAAGGCAGCATCTTTTAGGACAACAGCTATGAGCTCATTACATTCCCCAAATGTGTAGCACAATGTCTATTAGCAACACTCAAACATGAGTTAAAATGGAGAATATTAAGAACACAGTCCCTGTGCTACATTCACACAGCTTATCCATTTATTTTGGAATAGAGTTCAGTACTGCACAGCTCAGTATGCCATGAAATATGCCTGGAAAACAGAGAGATTGGTACTCAAATGAACCAAGCAGCATACACCACACAGTCTCACCAGAACCATTTGCAATGCAACCTTTCCCTGTTTCCTGATCTCTGCAGCCCAGAAGGGGCTCGGAGAGGTTTGCTCACCTGCTGGCTGGGGATGACCACGGTGTCGTCGATCATGGCGCTGTCGCGCAGGTAGGAGGCGTGGCTCAGCGTGTGGGACCTGTCGGAACTGAAGGACCGCAGGCTGGGAGGTTGGTAGGATGCCAGAGCAATGCATCAGCAGCACACAGGATGTTGCAAAGGTGTCATGACAGATCGAGTGGGAGAATGAGAAAAGCGTGCTATTAGCAACACCATGCAGCTTCCAGGGGTAGCAGAGCACAG